>LTAE01000220.1:0-19466 GCA_001647135.1 Pontederia paniculata | reverse complement strand
GAGCTCTACGACGAGGCCATCGAGGCCTTTCGGCGGCTGCTCGGGGAGCCATCGCTGGGCGCGGACCAAGTGAGCTTTTCCAGCGTTCTAAGTGCTTGCGCGAACAATGGCGGGTTGGACTTTGGCCGGCAGGTGCACGGCCGCGCTGTTAAGGTTGGCTTGGAGTCTTTTGACTACGTCAAGAACTCGCTCATGGACATGTATAGCAAATGCGGTTGCTTTGAAGGGGCCACGGAGCTGTTCGACAGCAGCAGCCATAGGGATGTTGTTGCCTGGAACATTATGATGATGGGTTGCGTCCAAAGTGATCGCTTCGAAGACGCTTACAGTTGTCTCCAGGCCATGTTAGCGGAGGGAATTGCCCCTGATGAGGCTTCCTTTTCCACCGTCCTCCATGCATCGGCATGCCTTGCCTCATGTTGCCATGGAGCAGCCATTCATTCCTTGATCACCATTACTGGATACTGCAACAACCTATGCATCGGTAGCTCGTTGATCACCATGTACAGTAAATGTGGTAGCTTGGAGGACGCCTTTAAGTCCTTCGAGGAGTCCAGATGCAAGTTTCATGTGGTTTCTTGGACAGCCATGATAGCTGCCTTCCAGCAGCATGGGCGTGGAGACCATGTGATCGAGTTGTTCAAGCAGATGTTGCAAGAGGGTATCAGACCGGACTACATAACATTCGTTAGTGTTCTTTCAGCCTGCAGTCACAGCGGGCTTATAGAACAGGGATTTGAATTCTTCAACTCCATGTCACAGGTTCACAACTTGTCGCCAGGTCATGAACACTACGCCTGCATCGTTGATATGCTCTGCCGAGCAGGCCGTTTGGATGAAGCGAAAGAGTTCATTAGCACAATGCCCATTGAGCCTGATGCTTCATTGTGGGGTTCTATGCTTGCAGCTTGCCGGAATCGTGGTGACCTGGAATTGGGGAAGGTAGTTGCTGAAAGGCTTTTCAAGATTGAACCAGAGAACCCTGGGAACTATGTTTTGCTGTCCAACATGTATGCATGCCAAGGAAGGTTGGAAGAAGCCAAGACCATCAGGAGATTGATGGGTTCCAATGGAGTGAAAAAGGAGACTGGGTGTAGCTGGATCGGCATACAGAATCAGACTTATGTATTTACAGCACATGATCTCTCCCATAGCAATACTGAGGAAATTTATACAATGTTGAGGAGATTGGAGAAGCTAGCAAAAGAGAATGGATATGTGCCAGATATCAGCTTTGCTGTTAATGATGTGGGGGAGTACAAGGAGCAGAATTTATGGTATCATAGCGAGAGACTTGCACTTGCGTTCGCTCTGATAAGCTTGCCTGTCGATGCACCGATAAGGATTAAGAAGAACTTAAGGACATGTGGAGATTGCCATCAAGTCATGAAAATTTTTTCAGGAGTCTTACAGCGAGAGATTGTGTTGAGAGATATTAACCGTTTTCATCGATTTGCTGATGGTTCATGTTCTTGCCAAGATTACTGGTGAGTAGATGGAACAATGAGATGCTCAGCTAAAAAAACAAGAAAGTGGCGAATAAGATATCTGTGTTGAGAGAAAGGAGAACAGATAAGAGCATTATTTCTCTATCTTAGAGTAATCTATGTGATGGAGAAACCTGTTTTATAACATATAAATGCTTGTTTTATGAACCAGATAACATAAGCTATATATGCACATTTTACTAGCTGTTTCTGATTTCCTTTTGAACTTCAAGTTCTGTTGAGACATTTCAAGAGAGCTAAATTTTGCACGAACTGATATATTCCTTACACTGCAACTTGCTCACATTTCATATTTGTATATTCTTTTGGGTGAAACATGACCTTTTTTTTTTTTTTAACCAAACTTCATATGTTCACATTGGATCTTCATGCATCAATGCTAGACGTTGGACCTTGAAGAGTTCCGAAAAAAAAATCGTTTATTATCTATGCTACAAGTTGCTGCTTTTCTGGGAATAATGTGTATCAAAACTGTCTAAAAAATTTCACTGGATATTTCTTTCAGGAAACTCACAAAATTATTGTATCATGTATCGTTCCTTATGGATCGACAAAATTATTATTTATTGAATTAAATTTGATTGGCATACTTAATTAATAGGAGTGTATTTCAGAAATGACACTAGTTAGTAGCTTCGGATTTGATTCCTAAAATCCTCAATCTGATTAGAAAAATACTATTTTGTCATTTATCTCGATTTTGAATTAATCGGATGTTAATAGTCAAGTTAAACTTACTAAACTTGCACGGCAAATATCTCAATCTCCAGTCCAGATTTGCTGCTATAACTGCTTAAGGAGACCGTACCCGTTTCAACCAAAAAAAGAGGAAACCCTGTCCACATATGAACATATTAAGGCTTCGTAATGAATGAATAAGATGATTAAGAAAAGTTGAAAAATATGAATTGAGAAAAGTTATTTTAATTAATATTTGAATAAAAATAAATGATAAATGATAGTATAAGATAATTAATATTCTGTTTGTATAAAAATTTAAGAGATGAATAAAAGCTGGTAGTTTTATTAAACAAATTACCCTTTTGAATTTGAAAAAGATACTTATGTATCGTTAAATCATAAATCAAAAAATTAATATTTTACATACTACATTTAGGACCCTTGCTTGTGTGCATAAAAAAGAATAAAAAAATTAAAATAGTAAATGAATCGAGTAATCAATTTGAAAGAAAATGCAAATTAAAAATTTAATATTTTACATGCTACATACGAGAAGTTTAGGTGTACATTAAAAATAAAAAAAATATTTAAAATAGTAAATGAGTCGACAAATAAAATTGAAAAAAAAAATAATCCATCCAATTCTATCAAATAGGTGAAATAAAAATATGATAATTTTAAGGATTAATATAATCCTTCATAACCTTTATAGTATAAGAAAAATAAGATAACCAAACTTTGAATTATAATAACCTTTCTGAATCTATTCATTACCTCCACATCCACACTAAACCTGTCATCCAAACAGGACAACTAATGTGAAAGATGAAAGAACTCGGCAGACTTACGATCCAAACAGAAGGCATATAGATTCATTTAAAGTAAGACACTCAAAAGATGGCACCAAAAAGAAAATAAAAAAGATCCAAATTCGGTTAATGAAAAGAGTCATAAGTCACATTTATGTACATATACAAGGAGATTGTTCATGTGGGTCATGACATCTTTACCCATTTATATTACACGCGAGCTTCAAGGAAGAAGAATAGTGACACTTCCCAGTTCCTACATTACAAATGGTATCTGATTCCAAATCTTTATAATTTCACTTTCCTAAACTTCAAACAATCATCATTCCTTATACACTCAGAATCTTCTCATAACCCTGATCTGTAAGACATCAGATTTGAATAATGTAATACAACGGCCATACTGTGGATACAAAGAGATGAGGTCAATAAAATGGCAATACAACTACATCCTGAAAATGCTCTAACGAATTGCAGAAAACTACTCTTCATTTCCTTCCCATACGCCTAGAAAGCGAAGAACATTATTTTTGTATCCCCCTCCTACCAAATAGTTGCTTCTTTCGTCTTCTTATCTTGGACTGAGAACTTCAATCAGTTCTCTGCAGGCTACCAGCAGTAAACTAAATATTTCAATGATACAAAGTGGGAAACATGTACACGTCAACGTGTCACTGATTGCAATTTGTTGTCAGATGTTTGGATACAGCTATGTATAGCTTGGTCGTCAGAGAATCAACCATGTTACTATTTTTTATCATCCGAAGGACAAATTGCAAGCACTTTCAACAAATTAGACATGGCAGCATCAAGTAGGGGGTCTGATGTCAAAGCTTTCTGAAAACAGCATTTAGACTCCTCCCACAACCCTTCTGCCACATATACAAGTCCTAAGTTGTTCAGTGCAGGCGCATATCCCGGACAAACTTCTAGAGACTTTGCAAGTAATGCTTTTGCATGTTCAAATCTTTTCAGTTGCCGGTAAAGATTTCCGAGGTTAGAAAGAACTGCATGTGCCTCTTGGTTTCTACACAGAGATAGCGCCCTCTTGTATACTAATTCAGCTGAAGCTGGGTCATCAGACAACTGTAATGCAATGCCTGCAATAACAATTCTCATTAGCATTTGTCAGGATATGACCTCTGCAATAGGAAAAGATTAAAAACAGATCATAACCCAGGAATCTGAAACATGAAATGGCACAAGTATTTTTCTTCTCTTGTAGTAGAATCATTTAGGCAATTCCAGGGACCGAGAATTCTACAACAAAACCTTCCTGATTATAAAACACATGTGCTCTCCTAAAAAAAGATAAAATAAAACACATGTGCATTAAATTAGTTATGGGAAAGTTGAGATGCCAGTACGCACCATTTGTCTATATATATTTTATTAATCTCATAGTGCAAGTAGTAATTATTGCATAATATCTAATTTTTCGAAACCACAGTAACAACAAATCAAAGGACCAAGTGTAATCACCAAGGTTAGACCATCCATAACAGCATTCTCTTGACCGGGCTACTGCAGCTTTGAAGAACTTTACAGATGAATCAAACCGCAAGGTGCGGAGACTGTGTACACCAAGTTGATGCCACTGCAGTGTGTCATCAGGATCCTCTTCAATAGCCTGCACTCTTATCATGTAAGTTGCATACACAACTGTAGATGATTAAAAACAAATGATGTAGCTTAAGACATGTACAACTGTCTGAGGTCATGAGCATTTTAAATGATTCTGAATTCATTTAACTATTGTATAGGAAGCAGCACCTTCGTTACCAATGATATTATGGGGCTCATATTCGGCTTCTTTAATTCTTGAATAGCAGTAAAAATCTAACAGGATTTAAAAGAAAATGAGACTTTCTTAATAGGAAAATTTTATCATGTGATTCATGTGCACATTAGCCACTTGCACAGATTATCATGATATCACATACAGTGCATGGTTAGGGACTAAAATGGTTCACATTACAGAAAAACAAAGAGGCAATCCGGAAGGAAAAAAAACATCTGTACCCTACCCTATGCAAAGGACATGATGTCCTCAAGTGGCCAGAAAAAACCATAAAAAAATAGATCACAAGTCAAAATTTTCCCATAAGACGTCTAGGTCCCAGATGAGTGGCTATATTTACTAATAAAGTCACCAAATAGGCTATAGTATATAGTTATGGAACTCCAAGCAAGAAATGTCATGTCTATGGTAGTATGGAAAGAACATGCAAGCAAAAAAATTAACTGTATACTAACACCAAAACAGTTCCTAACAGGACTAGCTTATCATAATATAAGAAGGTGATAGCTACGAGACCTTTAAAAACTATATAGAAAGAAGAACATTGTACTATCTTTTTTTTTTGAGAAGGACATTGTACTATCTTTTTAAGGGGAATATGAGGCGATCAAGGAAAAAAAAAGGCTCTCTTAGACGAGAGCCTAAAATTGAACAATGTCAAATAAATTTGAGCATAAAGGGGATCCATAAAGGAACATAAACAGCAGGCTATCTGAACTTTATTCAAATGTTTATATATTCATCACACTACAGAGGATGATAAACAATAATGAACAAGATCACCTGTTTCAGTGCATGAAGAGCTCGCTCTTCTGCTTCAGGCAAATCAATTCGTCCAGACTCGTAAGTGGCAGTAATTTCATGATGAGCTTTATGAGCCATTGCCAATCCTGCCCATGCTATCGGAAGATCAACCATTGAAGGGTCACCTTCCCTTATAATGGATGCCATTTCATTTGCAGCCCAAGTAAGCTGTTCTCTTGAATCTAGTGACCTTTCTGCATCTTTTACTCGATGAACTGCAACGGCATACCTAGTAGACATTTGATTAGGCTCCAGTCTTGCTGCCTGTAGGGACAGACAATGAAAGATATTAAAAAATATAAGTAAACGTCAACTTTCATTTGGCACATTTACGAAGATACTCCTTTTTTCCTCTGAAAAAATATACACCTTTTCCTAACTTTTAATTGGTTAAATTTTGGAAAAACTTGCATCTCACAAGTTAAAAACAACTAGGGAAAGAAAAAAAACTTCAAAGCTCCAGGCTCCAGACTCTGGAGCTTATCAAACTGTCGAATCTATAAGGGTGTGTTTGGCACCAAGAACTAGGGCCGGAACTGACCCTAGTTCCGCCAAGACTGCAAGGAACGGAACCGAGGTTGACCAGGAACCTGATTCCCAATCAGCCCCGGGCAGCCCCAGATTCTGGGATCTAGGTCCAGCTGATTCCTGCAGGTGAGAAAAAACACATTGACAGAAGCATTTAATGCAATCACCCAAATTAAACTATGCAAAAACAATTAATATGGGACACTACCGAAAAAAATACTGTCGGACATTACAATTAGCTAATGTCCGATAGTAATAATTTTAATCGCACCTTATAAATGCTGCAACTATATACATGCACAAACATATACCACACAACCACATTATCTTTAGGGGAGAGCGGTGTTACATAGAGAACATTGTACATCATATAGCTTTTTTTACTAGCAAATAGAGGGTCGGATAGCATCTTTTGGGGATACACAGTTTTTTCTCTGTTGTATTTTCCATTTTCATTTCTCAATTGTACATTTCATAGTTTTAAATTTTGGTAATAAATTGCATGGCTGCCCAACTCGGGTGGCAATCCTTTCCCCTCCCAAAAAAATCCACAAACAAAATGCACAAGCATATACATGTATATCTACTTTTACATACTAATACATAATTATGTAACATATTTAACATGATTTTACTAGTTATGATAAATATAATACTTGATTGTGCTAAATTTATCATGAAAATTAATTTCTTCTAAAAAAGTAATAATACAACTAGATAGATAGTTAGTGCTATTAATTACCTAATTATGTAAACAATTATTTGAAATCTTTTTCCTCCCAAAAAAGAAAACAATTACTTAAAATTATTATTACTTAATTATTGCTAATTATTTATGCCAAGTAAATAGTACTTGATCACATTAATTAGTACGGTAATAACTGCTACTTAAGCATGTTAATTAAATTAAACATGTTTAAATGATAAAATATTCAAAGGGTAAAGTAATTAAGGTACATAAGTACAGTAATTACCATGGTATTATGTGCTAACTGATATCTTTTAATTAAGTTAAACAAGTTTAAATAATAAAATACTGGTTATTTACTTAAAATATTTTACATGATCCTTTTTGTCATTCTCATCTCATCCAAATGGCCATTAAAATAATATTTACACTTTTCCAACCAAATACCAAAGGAGAACTAAAAAGTCTAATCGGTCAATTTCTAAGAACTACAGACAACTCAAATTCTCCCAACCAAACCAAACACTATCGAAGGGAGTATAGGAACTAGGTAAGACTTCCAGATGATGTCACAAAAATATTTCCAATCTATACTTAGATTGCCTTTTGATGAACAATATTTTCCAATGAAGACTTGTGAACCAGAGAACTGAGTTTTGTCATCTGAATACATAAATCGCCAAATAAGTATGCCCTCAATAATAAGTACAGTAAGCAACTTCTAGGGAACCTTAAGCATAGCCAGAACAATCAGATATAGTAATAAAGACACTGTTACCACCTTCTCCAAGCATTTCTTTGCACTCCGATGATCACGAGCCACGTGGTAGGCATTGGCAAGATTCAACCATAATGATCCAGATTTAGGATCAGACTTTACTGCTGCTAATAAGCACTCTTTTGCAACATGTGCAGCTTCAACTTGATGTACTGAAGTTCCCTCACTTGAATGTGCTCCTGGACCTATATGTTCAAGGAGCTACTCCATTACACAAATACAGTGATAGCCACATTACAAGTAGAACTAGATGGACTCTCTAAAAGCAATAGTTGATCAAGGAGAATATAGAAACCAGCATACCCTACTTGGATGACAAGCTCCATTACAACCTTAGTCCACCTTAGTTAACCATTTTCTTTTCCTTTTTTTCTATTACAAGTTAATCTTTTTTTTATAAAGTTATACTGCTGATTGATCAAGGAGAAGATAGAAACCAGCATACCCTACTTGGATGACAAGCTCCATTACACCTTAGTCCATCTTCGTTAACCATTTTCTTTTAGTTTTTTTATTACAAGTTAATCTTTTTTCTATACAGTTATACTGCTTATTTTTCCAATATTTTAAAGCACGCATATCAGTGACAAATTTCACTTGGTGTCAAAACCATCCACTTCTAGCATATTTAATCTTTTTTTTTTAAAGGTCTAGCATATTTAATCTAAGATAAGCAAGATAGAATACAACAGAATTTTCCCATCACAATGACTCCAGTGAATTATGACTATCCCTGTTCCAGAGAAGTAGACACTACAGTCTAAGCTTCACACTAGTTTAAGAAGCACAGTTGTTACCAAGTTATAAAGAATTTGAGCTATGTTTCTACAGATACGGACTTGCAATCTTATCGTATAAAGGCAATTGCATGCTTATCTAATAAAGGATGTTATATGAATGATCAATTTTCATAAGATTCAGATGAAGAAAGAAACAGTTTAAAAATAAGGGGAAGTAAAAAACTCTCAATTCATCCTGAATAGTAAAATAAAAAAGGATTTTAACTTGACGAAAAGGCATTATCAAACATATGAAATGCAGGAATGAGTAAAGTAGATAACCAGTAATTCTATACTCAAAGATATATGACATAAAATTAGATAGCAGCATTTGAAGCATTTCAATCGAATACCTGGAATAACAGTTCCATGTTTACACAACAGCAAAGCTGCATAATTCATCAAAGCAGCAGGATGGTGCTGATCTTTGAGAAGAAGATCTTGAAAACATTTTGTTGATAGTTCCAGATTTCCGCTGAAATATACAATATATAATTAGCCCTTTCACAGATGTTTCTTTTGAGGGAAAGCCTTTCACAGAAAAGAAATTTAAAATAACAAAAGCAAGTATTGGCTCAAGAAATGAGAGGACAAAAGGTACAAGATGGAACAGAAAATAAAATAGTACAACTGAATCTCTAAACAGATAAACTCAAATTGCTCTTCGTCCAGAAGTCGTTTGTACATGGACTCATCATTCTCATCTTCCAGAGTTCTATACTTCCAGGACTTTCATAATCATATGTCCTAGTAACAAAGAACTCCCCCAATTGATTCTTCCTACCAATATGAATTATATTATCTACTAGTCCACAAAGAAATCATTACAATTCAAGTAAAATATTTTCACTGGAAAAATAACTTCTGCTAATGTTCTAAATCAACTTATATGTTAAACTGAACAAATGAGCATGCAACTAAGAATCATATCTAAGAGAAAGATGCTTGATCCAATAAAGTATTATGCTATGTATAAAAGTGTCTCAAATATGCCGATTGAAGCTAATCAAATGAAAGTTACTGATTTTCACTAAGCAAAACACTATCGCACCTTTGAAGATATGCTAAACCGAGGTTCGCAAGGGAATCCAGACAATCTGGAGCAACATCCAACAAAGATGATAAAACTGATATGGCATTCTAGAAAAAAGAAGAATTATCAGTGAAGGAGGGGGAGATTAAACTCAAAAAAGATAAAGGAGGGAGAGCGCAAGTGGGCTACTATTAAGTGATACCATATGTTAAAAACAATAAGTTGCGAAAGAGGGAAATAACAAATAAGACAAATAAGCACCTGTATACGCCCAGTTCTAAGAAGCAACAATCCAAGTGTATTCCAGACAGCCGCTTGTTTTGTATCTAATTGCACTGAAGACTTCAACTTTGTAAGTATTTCTTCTAAATCACTTGATTCAAGTTCTTTGTCCAAGTTATCCCCAATATTTGCTTGTAAAATGCACTGGATTGCACAAAAAATGATTCTGACAATAGTTACTTGCAATTTACTGTTCACCATCTCATCTCCATTATAAGAAATCTAGATGTCAAATACAGTTTTGAAAATAAGGAAATCCACCTGAGCATGGTGTATCAACACTAAAGAGAGTAAATCAGGCCTTTGAATATCTTCATCGTCCCTTTGTAAAATCTCAGTAGACTTTTCAAATGCTAATACTGCCTAAAGAATTGTCATCAGGATTTAGCTCGGTAACAACTCTAACTTTAAATGATAAAAACAGAATAATTTCAACCTTCACCTTATGTGGTTGACCAAGTCTCTGGTACATAAGGCCCAGCATGAAATGAGCATGAGCATTTTTAGCCAGCTTTCTTGTCACATGTACCAAGCCCTATAAGCATGAACCAATTGATGATATATGTATGATAATTGACATGAAAATTTTCACTTAACAATAGTAAGAGTTTTCTAAAGAGTATATCAACTTTGAGGAAATCAGAAATATTAGAAAGGCATAACAATTCACCACTGTTCATATATTGAAGCCCATCTTCATCCTAAAAAGCAATAAATCTATGGAATAATCAAATTAATGTATTGATAGTTTCCTTTCCATTCAAGCATTATTACAAGATTAGGAGCAAATGATTCTATAGGAAACTTTCCAGAATGCGCAAGGTATGATAATGAAACCATATGATGAACTGGAATAGCATTAAATTATTTATTGCAAATATCAATTGCCGACCCATCTCATTTTGAGTACATGAATATCGGAACGTGAAAGCTAAGGCTAAAACAGAATAAAGTTGATAATACTTCATATAATTCCTTCTATCACGTGGTTATATGATATACAAATCAGTTTGCCTCGAGAGAAAAGTTTCGATTTTGAAACCATAAACATATTATTTTCAGTATTTACTTCATCAAATATGACACTAACGCATAGGAAACTAACTCACAGCTTTAAGTGTGGTGACCTTTTCCTCACGCGATATTGAACTTCCTTGGCATTGCTGATCAATATCTGTGTCATTATTAAGACATGTGGTAATCTTGGCCCTTCCACGAGATTTAAGAAACTGTAACAACCACTTTACCTTCAGCATCCATTATGTCAGAATCTTTTATCACTGTACTTCTGATTACATTATTATCATCATTGATATTCCTGCAAAAGATTATAGAAACTTGCATTACATGGAATGTGACATATAGAAAAGTCAGCATAATTTGGAAAATCCTATTATGGTAACTTTGGAGCTATAAGTCACATGAACAATAACAACAACAACAAAGCCTTATCCCACTAGGTGGGGTCGGCTACATGGATCATACGGCGTCATTGCGCTCTATCAGTAACCAAATCTTTGGATATATTATTAGCCAATAGATCTCATTCTATTAGCTCGCCAAGTGTTCGCCTTGGCCTCCCTCTCCCTCTTTTAATCGGACTCCAGATTGTTTGATCTACCTTCTTTGCTAGCGCATCTAATGGCCTTCTCTGAACATGATCAAACCACCTCAAGTGATTCTCTATCATCTTCTCGCTAATAGGGGTCNCTCCCTCTCCCTCTTTTAATCGGACTCCAGATTGTTTGATCTACCTTCTTTGCTAGCGCATCTAATGGCCTTCTCTGAACATGATCAAACCACCTCAAGTGATTCTCTATCATCTTCTCGCTAATAGGGGTCACTCCGACTCGTTCACGTAAATGGTCATTCCTAAATTTATCCTTTCTAGTATGACCACACATTCATCTTAACATCCTCATTTCAACTATCCCCACTTTATGTTCATGTTGTCCCTTCATAGCCCAACATTCACTACCATATAACACTACTGGTCTTATAGCAGTGCGGTAGAATTTTCTTTTAACCTTATGTAAGTCACATGAACATTATGGTAAAATTCTTTAAGCAAGAACATTGTGGTAAAATTGGATGAGACAACATGTGTTGTTGCTCGATAACACTTGGCAAAAAGGTAACAAGTCAAACCTCTAAATGATTGATAGCAAGAGAAAACATAGTAAGTATTTACTCATAGATCCTCTAGAAAAGGTATTTACAATAGATATGTGCTTATAGGAACATGAGAAAATAAATGCAAATTTCTATCAAATGAGCTAAACTTTTTTGTAATCAATCTTTAGTGTGTATGCACACTAAATACAATATTGTGGATGTCAATGAGATATGACTCTTTAGGAGAACTATAGTGTTGCCACTTGCCATATCATTCATAGAAATGCTTCCCTTCAACAATACCATAAATTCATAGAGATGCTGCGAACTAGAGTAACAGATTCGTCTACGCCCTAGAATATGCATCCTTCTATTCAATAGAATGATGTAGTGAATTGTGATCATGGACACATTATCAAGTTAAAAGACAGTTATGAAAGCAGACTGCATATAAACATGTGTTCTTCTATAGCATGAAGCAGGTCAACATGAAACACAAGGCCAGATGCATAATCTATGATTCAAAAAATACATTTGGATATTCGAAAAAAATTAAAACCTGACTACAAAGCTATATGCAGAACTCATGAGTCACACGAACATTTGTTCAAGTTTGACAAGTTACTCTAACCCATCAAAAGTGGCATGCACTAAGGCAATTTCCTTTTATAATGATGCTACTTTATCCATATCAATTGAATAATTCTTGGTTTGTCGGATTTTGACTAATATTTAACACTAACATCAACCACATGGGTTTGTCGATGGTCGGCAACTTCAGAATTTTGAAACTTGACATTAGGGCTTACAGAGAAACAATTGACAAAAACATCCTGGTTCTCTCTCAAGAGGAAAAAGAATGACTAATACAAGGAAGAAAAGAAATAGCCCGGATCGAAGTAAAAAATAAACCACTCTATTAACATTAACTTTAAACATTCATCGCATCTATATCTCTTCCGCATACACTATATCACAATTACACAAAACAAACGAGGTTGACCTACTAATTTCAAGAGAAAAGATGAATGTGATACATCAACCTCTTGTATCTGCCACTGAACGACTACAGAAAACAAAATCTGAGTAAGATTCTCCACTCATTTATTTCTGCTAACTGCGGCTACTGCTGTCCCAAATCAAAAGCTAACGCATACAGCTGCGTGCCGCCGCCAGAACGAACCTATTTGCGCCTAAAAGCGGATCCTTGCAAAAATCAAACATTAGAAGCAAGAAGAAGAGCAAGAAACCTCGCGGACGAGCTGGGGGCCGAGACGGGAACGCAGTCCTCGCCGCCGTCGCTGTCCGGAGGCTCGGCGTTAAGATCGGCGATGACGGTCGGCTTCGACGGCGGCCGCCTCGTCGTCGCCTTCCACGCCGGAGGCGGGGACGAGGGTTTCTTCTTGCCGGCGGTGGGATCTCTATCGGCCGCTCGCCGTGATTGCGACATATCTCGTTTGNATGACGGTCGGCTTCGACGGCGGCCGCCTCGTCGTCGCCTTCCACGCCGGAGGCGGGGACGAGGGTTTCTTCTTGCCGGCGGTGGGATCTCTATCGGCCGCTCGCCGTGATTGCGACATATCTCGTTTGGTGCTCCCTCTCTCTCTCACACGCGCTCATCGACCCGCCTCTTTCGCCCGGCTGCTGCTCCGCTTTTGCCCTTTTATAGGCTTTGGTTTGGGTTCGGCGAGGGTTTTTTGGGGTTTTGGGTACGACCAAACGGTC
This sequence comes from Pontederia paniculata, assembly GCA_001647135.1. Lineage (NCBI taxonomy): Eukaryota > Viridiplantae > Streptophyta > Magnoliopsida > Commelinales > Pontederiaceae > Pontederia > Pontederia paniculata. The sequence goes on along the minus strand of LTAE01000220.1, from coordinate 5,935 downwards.
ACAAAGCTGGCATGCACCCAAGAGGGCGCGTCACTTGGTCAAGTGGGGCCAAGGTATTGGGTGTAGTTTGTGGGTGTAATTACAGGTTGCAGTTCACACAAGGCATACGATTCAATTGGATCTTTGCAAATGGAAGAAGTTAAATATCTCCCTTTGACCTTTCAACATGCGCAATTTGCATCTCCAAGTTCCAGCATTTTTTATATATTAAAAATTGGATAGTTTTTACTTAATTCCTCTTTCCATATTTTTACTTTCCTCTAATTTTTATTTTTGCACTAATATTTTTTAAACCTTGTTGATTGTTATTTTCTCTCTTTTTTTTCATTTTATTGATTGGGAGGGTTGAGATCACAAAAAATATGTCACATCATTTTGGATCAGGTGGGATGGTGTTAATTCTTTTGCTTGATGCTTGTCTTAAAACATTTAAGAATTAAGACAGACATTAGATAACTAACTGACGTGACACAAAATCTACGTGATTTTCTGTTACATGCTCAATAATTGGTAAAAATATGAAGTTAGCAAAGCACTAATATAAAAATAAAAGTTAGAGAATAAAAATATATTATAATTAAAATTAATGGATCATTTGTGATAAATATAAAAAAATATTATTTATATAAATAAAAAAGCTGAATTTAGAAGGTATGAAATTCACAAATCAAATTATATGTAACTAGATTGCAACTTTACTTTTTTAACCAAGCAACAACAAATACAAGTTTAGTTTTAATTTGTAGCTTCAAACCAAGATCCAGTACTCTAAATAATTTGGGGTTAACATAAAAAGAAATTATTCTTTTCTTTTCCTTTGGATTGCTTAATCTGACATCTTTTTAGTACCGTGAACTGACGAAATATCATGTAATAAATATTTTTAAGTAACTAAACTTGAGAAAAGATATTTTTTTATTCTATGATAGTAATTGACATTATACACAGGTGTATTTAGCCTTGTAGAATTCTAGAACAAGTGAATATAATAGATTAAGGGCATCCTTGGGCTGACAGTGATAAACCAAGAATGGTGCCTCCAAACAGTGTCTCGCATCAAAGAAAACACACTACACAAAAACATGATTATGTACTGAAGTATACGGAAAAGAGGTCACGCTTTTATTATACATAAGTTCCTCATAATTTGCAATCTCAGAGTTCACATATAGTTCAGAAAACAGAGTCATTTGTCACATTAAAATGAAATGTGTAAGATTGAACAAACTATTGAAGCTGAAGCCTTTTTATTGACTCGATTTCCTTTGCAGGATTCAATCCTTTGGGGCAAGCGTGTGTACAGTTCATAATGTTGTGACATCGATATAACTTGAACTCATCATTTACTGCATCAAGACGCTCCTTTGTGTATTGATCTCTGCTGTCTTGGATCCATCTACACAGTTCAAAGGCATCACCTTAGATCAGCACATAAATCAGGATTTACAGAAAAAAAAAAACAGACACAGGGCACAGATCATATTTTGTGGAAAAAGAAATATACCAGCATTAAAAAGAGCAGTAACACTTTTTTTCCAGTAAAAGAGCATTAGAACCTTATCAAGAGTGAATGAGAATATCAGTACTTTGATCTGTAGTGTAGAATTAGAAGGTTCTATATGATTCCCTTGCTACCGTCGGCTGTGAAAATCTAGCTACAGGAAGGTACCAAAGTTTTAGAGTCAATCTCTTTTGCTGAGTAATTAATAAACAAAAAAGATGAATGCAAAAACGAAGTACATGCACAAGTTAAAGTTAGTTATTGCAGTGCTAGAGTTCAGGAAAGAGAATAAATGTAAACCCCCAATTCTTAATAATTACAAAGCCCGCCCAAACTCATAAAGACCTTTTAGCATAATAAAAGCCCAAGACCTCTCTTGAGCCCTAGTATATATATTCTAGAACTCTTCTAGCATCCCCATTTTATCTCTTCTTCGTTTCTTTCCACCATAAGAACACTAAAGAGCTAGGAATTTGAGGGTTTTGTCACCATTGTTTTAGCTCAAGATGGATCTGGAGAGGGTTTAGAAGCTCAAGGACAAGAGGAAGACACACCAAGAGTGGAGGGAAGAAAGGGTAGGCACCATCAAATAAGAATATGAATAATTAGAAATTAGCCAAGGTAGGTGCAGGGATCCAACCCCTCCCTTTTCTCATCTCATTCTATGGATTTGAGGAGTATAAGATCATGTTCTTATAAAATAGAAATGTGAGGGGTGGCTTGTAGGGAGTATAGCATGAATGTGAATATTTTGTGTTCTAATGGAACCATGGACCAAATGCTTACCAATTTCATGTTTTCATGTTAAATTAGTCATGCTATGAAACACTAGATGCATGTCAGAGATGAATTAGGAACCTTATATTGCAAGTCATGAACCTTAGATGGAAATCATAGCTCATATGCTTACAAATTCATGTTCTTATGTTTAATTTAGTATGCCATGAACCCTATGTTGAATGTCATGTTCTCGAGTTACTTATATGAACATTTTTATGATTTCTTCATGCTTTAAAATTCTAGATTCATCAATGAGATGAAAGATGAACCCTAAAATGTGTAACTAAATCCTAGGTTGAAACTCTACTTCAAATGCTAAAAAATTCCCCATCTTCATGCTCAATTAGTTTGCTATGAACCCTAGAACTTAGAAATTCACTAATGTATGAATTTCCTAGAGTAATGATGCGAACAAAAGTCTAAATATTTCATGCATATCATTTAGGATATTTTTTGTAATTTTGGTCATTGCATGCATTGATTTTTATGTTTATTTCTTTATATTTCATTATTCTACCCTTTTTTTTAGAAAGATTCTACTCTAGTTTGATGTTTATTTTGCAGATTATACATTTTTTAAGAAAAAAGGAGCACCAAAAGGAGTTATACACAATTTGAATCAAATTCAAATAAAAAGAGGATGAGATATGAGAGATAATGCATGATTCTTATTTCAACTATGAGTGGATTATTTTGAAGATTATCAATTAAAAGGATTTCTAGCATTTCCTACTTAAAATAGAAATTGGTTCATTGAGAAAATTCAATTGAAAAAGAGACTTCCAACCTTTTCTATTCCAACTATGAATGATTCTTTTGAAGAATTTGATTAAAGGAGCCAAAACTTCATGAAAAAGACTTTCAGTCATTATACAACTCCTTGGGAACTATTAGAGACATATTCCTAATGAATTTGAGAGAGTTTTGAAGTCCAAAAATTTAGCCCAAGAGAGAACTACGAATTTGAAATATTTTATCATCCTTCTCTTCGATATGACTTGAAAAAAGGATCCGATGTTATCTTAACTCTTTGAGGACCAAAAGAAATCATATTTGAGAAGATTTGGGAGAATTTTGATGATCTAAATTTCAGCATAAAAAAGAGTTACGAATTTAATTGAAAATTCTTAATTTCTTCATATTTTGACTTGGGAAGAATTTCAAAATATCTCAATTTTGTGGAAGACTTAGAGACCCCTTAAAACTTGATTCTACCCTAAAAATAGGCATGCAAAGGGCCTCCATAGAAGATCTCTCCTCATATTTTCCAAGCGAATTTTAGAGAGTAGTGAAACCATCTTTGGAGGAGAAGCTTAGGATTCATCTTGAAGACAAGACGACGACGCTACTTCGAAAGGATTTTGCTTGTATTTTCATCTCAATTATTAGGCTTGATATTATTTCTGTTTTAAGGGATAGACTTTCATTGAACCCTGTTATCATTGAATATTTTATATGTCTCTGTGATATGTGAATTTGCACCATAATATTTTGGATTATTATTGATAATTGAGTCTTTTCATTGGCTTTAATCGAGAGATATTGTTAACGAGATTTCTCTACGTTGATTTTCGATTTTTATATTCGGCCGAGACAACACAGACTGTTTTCTTCACCAAAATGGTCCGTGTTCTCTCCGCCTTCCATTGTTTTCACCGCCGTTTTCAAGCCGACGCGCTTGTTGGAGAAAAAGTTCACTGGGCTGACCCACATGAGAATTTTGATGATTGGACTATTAGCAAGACATCTCAAATGAAATGACTGCGTGATCCTTTGACCTAAGACATCATTGATGTCTTGCATGTTAATTATGTTCATTTGATAACGTTCACAATAATCCAATTGGATATATTAATACATTTATTAGTAACATTAGAAGCACATGAGTGTTCAATAAGGGATCCACGACTCCTGTTAGAGGGATGTCCTCAGTGACCAATAAACAATGATGCAAAGTCTATGGCCACAATATGAAGAGAATGAGTTCTCTATTCGCATCAGATCTTCATTAGTCAATTGATTAGTATCGAGATTAGGGATCTAATATTTCACCATGTCCTAATTTTCTCGATTAGGACATAAAACTTGTAGAAAGATTATACACATATGAAAATCATTTCAAAGTGTTGGAGTGAGTGCATACAATGACCCAGATCATCCATTGATGTGCATGCATATGCAATGACCCAAGGGTCATGCATTAACGTCTCCCATATGATATGCAATGACCCAAGGGTCATATGCATTAACTATGGGAGACCAAATGACATGGATGTCATAATACACGTCTTCTTCTCTCCCTCATCTTGCACTATAAAAGGGACCAAATACTCATTCATGCATTTGTGGGCATGACAAAAGAGCAAAAGTTTGTCATTTGATATCGTTTCTTGTCTAAGGCATTTGAGTTGTGACATAGAGTTCTAAGTCCACGTGACTTAGTTCCCGATGACGAGGACAGACCGACGTGCTGCTGGTGTTCATGGAAAAATTGCTTTCGGCTCCGACGACCCACGTTTTCGCTGCAAGAGGTATTTCGTATATCTCGTTTATAGTTGAATTATATGTGTTATAATTCCTACAAATGGTATCAGAGCTAGAAAAAAAATTCCCAATTTTTTCTGAAATTTTCAGATATTTTTCTATTTTTTATTTTTTTAATGATATGTTCATTTAAAAAATCAGAAAAATAAGAAAATGATAGAAAAAATATTTTTCTCTTGTCTTATAAAATTAGACAAATATCAAAATTATTTTTCAGAATATTTTCTGGATTTCATATCATTATTTGATAATTATGTGCTTATTATTAATTGCAAATTTGTAATTATGCAATTATATGAATTTTTTGTGAAATTCATTTATGCACAAATAATGTCCAGAAAATTAAGAAAAAAAAATTAAAATTTTTTTCCAGAAAGCTTCTATCATTATTTACAAGACATAGCATTTTTTCGTAATTTGCGAGAATTAGTTGATATTGCAAACATTATCATATTGCAAAAATGATAGAAAATTATTCTAGTGCTACAGAAAATTAGGAAAAATAGAAATTTTTCCAGAATAATTTTATGAAATTTTACACCATACATGCATATTTAAATTGCAAAAATATGTTATGTCATACTATGCAATTTCTTAAATTTTCTTTGTGAAATTGAAATATGCATGAAACTTGGTGTAAAAAAAATCCTCATGCACTAGAGATCATGTAAAATATTTTCTTAGTGAAAATAAGTGAGAATAGCATTTTATTTTTTAGTTTCATACTAAATTATGCAATGAATTGATTCTTGTTGAAATAAAAAAACATGTTGCTTATTGAAATTAATTTCTTTGTGAAATTAGATATTGCATGCGTTGAAATTAGATAATACTTTAATTTCTTTGTGAAATTAATTTAATATTATGTGCTATATATGTTTCATGAAAACCTTGAAACCTAGGAAATAAGTTGAAATTGTAATTAGTTAGTCTAATTACACAAACCTAGGATACAAACATGAAATTTGAAACATAAGAGTAGTTCTTTTTGTAGGACTAAGGCACTTAAAAACTCACTATAGTTACAATAACCAATGTCTTTCCGCCGAGTGGTGCGTGACACGAGAATGCATGTCTAGAAAGGTTCTGAGGAACTGACCAGGTGCATTG
>LTAE01000219.1:179334-197570 GCA_001647135.1 Pontederia paniculata | reverse complement strand
TCTGTGTTTATTATTTGATCTTCAAAGTTGACTTTGAATAATATTCAAATACAAATTCTGGCTTTAATAAATACAAATTCTACATGGATTAATTAAAAATTATATATGTATATAATCATATAGATAATAAAAAAATGTGAAATAATAAATAGTAAAGAAACTGAAAAAGATATTTATCTTATCAATATCCAATATTGACCTTTTATCTTATCAAACTCTTTTTCTGTGTTTATTATTTGATCTTCAAAGTTGACTTTGAATAATATTCAAACACAAATTCTGGCTCTAATAAATTATTAGCAGAATCCTTCTACGTAGATTAATTATACCAAGCAAACATGGACGCCACCGCCGCTGCCGCAGCCGCCGGAGCCGGAGATGGCAATAGATCCTGGAAGCCGCCGGCGCTGCCGCAGGAGAAGAATAAAGAAACAGTTGTCTTTGAGGACGACGGCGACGACGACGATGACATGATGGACGAACGGCAAGGTCCCATCGCGAGCTTCCTGCCGGGATACCACTTCGATCCATCGGACGAGGAGCTGATCATTCATTACCTCATACCCAGAATAAACAACTGCGAGCTGCCCTTTGAAGTCTTCCATGAAGTCGACTTCACCAAGTATCATCCTCAAGAACTCGTAGGTATATAAGAACTCCAACTCTTCTTAGTCAATAAGAACTTTGTCTATTTGAAGTTTCTGCTCGATCAGGAAAGTTGATTTCTGTACATGTTTCTGGTGCATAGAAAAATATAAGGAGTATGGAGAGGGCAAGTGGTTCTTCTTCACCAGACGAGAGAGGAAGCATCCTAATGGAAGTCGACCGAACCGGCGGGCGAAGGACGGCTTCTGGAAGACCACCGGATCGGAGAAGAACATCAACATCCGCCGGAGGAGCAACGGAGCGACGGAGGATGTGAAGATAGGGACGCGGAAGACACTGGTGTTCTACTTGAGCAAGAGCGGCAATGGCCGGAAGACTGAGTGGGTCATGAATGAGTACGAGAACTATGACAAGGGGATGAAAAAGGGAGGAAAGGTATAAAGGCGTCACCTTTTACAAGTTTTTTTTTTATTGCAACAAATTGTTGATATATTGATGATTTCATTGGCAGATTGGTGAGTTGGTTTTATGCACAATTCACATGAAAGAAGGATCAGGTAGTAGTAGTTCTGCAAGCAGTAGCAAACGCCAAAAGCTTCTCAAAGTTGAGAAGAACAAAGAGCCCATGCAAACGCCAGAAGAATACATGCAATCATGAGGGTGAGAATGCATGCATGCATGCAATCACTCAAGAATACGTTCATCTGTTTTTTTTCTTCTAGCTTGCTGACTGAATGTCCACCATCTTCTTAATTACAGGATCTTCATCACAGTTCCTCATGGAGGATCAAAATCATGGACAGCAGCTGGTTGCTAGTAGCATATATGCCTGTTGACTTGCAGCAGCATATGATGAATGTATTCAGTTCGAGTACTTATCAGCAAAATTTATCAGCCTTACAACAAGGCTATCAAGCTAGTAGCAGTACTGCACATCAACCAGGGTATCCATGAAATAGCTTTGCTTAACAACAAGGCTTTCAATCATGTGACAGTTCTCATCAACAAGGCTTTCAAGCAAGTAGCTATGCAGCTCATCAACCTGACTATCAAGCAGCAAATAGCAGTGCTCATCAACAAGGTTATCAAACAGCTTCCAATGGTTATGATGATCAGCAGCTAATGGGCTACCAGGCAAAATTCCAATCCTTATCATTTCAGTGGTCAGTATAGCAACCTTGGACTTGGATTTGCTAGTTTGGAAATTTGTAATCTGACTGACCTTGGTCGACAAGTAGCTGATAATCTGGCGATCATGCATGGAAGATGCTAATAATGGCCTGCTTTACCTGCACCCAATTCTGATCCTACATTCCATGCAAAGTTTAATCCCAGGGGCTTGTAGTTTGGAAGATGAGGGATATGTGTAACTAAATTTTATATACTTCCATAAAGGGTTTTGCTGTCGATAGGTGTAATTGAACATTTTAACTTTATTACAATGTTACCCGCAATTCTTTTTTTGATTTTTTCTACGAATTCAAGTATATATATATATGTATATATATATGGAACTATGTAAGATATTATATTCATCAAAGGAAGTGTAACTAATCTACAAATCAACACCAACCGTCAATGTTGTCAAAATCGAATCGATTAAGTCGGATGACCGAACTGAGTACTAAATAAATAATTAAATAATATATATTTATATATCATAATAAATTATAATAATATTATAATATTCAATGTTGTATATTTATTGAATATTAACTCATAACTACAAATCATCAAAGGCAAGACAAGATTACATCATAATATTCTTAGCAAATTACAGTAATATAATTATTGCATGATAAAAATACAATATTAATTAGAGAGGTAGCTGATGAAAATATTTTTAAATAAGATATAATCCATTCATTATTTTTAGTTGACAATATGAACTTATTGATGATGTAATTTCATGCTTTAGTTAAAGTGTTGACTAAATAACCAAAACATTAATTGAAAATGCTAATTAATATGAAAGAAGCTAATTAATAATGGTGAAATTATGTGAAAGATCTTTTTTTTTTTAATTTGAACAGAGACAAGAAAAAATAATATTATTATTTATGTATTAATGAATAAATAATTATAGTAGATTTATTTTTTTAATTCAAACCTTTGAGGGAAGCTAATTATAGTAACTAATCTATGCATTAATGTATTAATTGATCTTTTATTTGAATTAGTTGGTTCAGATAAATTCAACACATTTTTTATTTTTCGTGACCGATAGTGAACTTTTTTTCCATTTTTTCAGAAACAAACAACTTTTCGTCGCTAACTCGTCGATGAATTGTCGCTACTCCCTCGTTAAAATCATCGCTAATCTGTCACAAATGCGTCTTTAAGTTGCCGCTAATTGTTACATTTAGTCGTTACATCATCGTAAAATATCAAACAAATTTTATTTTTCTAGAAAAAAACGTTGCTAATTTGTTGCTAACTTGTCGTAAAGTATCGAAAAAAAAATGTTTTTCTAGAAAAAAACCATCGCTGATGTATCATTATTTTATTGCCAAATCATCGCAAATTACGAAATTGGTGAAAAACATAAAAACTTTATATAAAATAGATATCATCACATTCAACATATATTCTCATCCATGCACAACACAACAACTACGCCGAATAAAAATACTAATAGTCACATCACTATCATAATACAAGTTTCAAAATATCACAACACAAATTTTTAATACAACAAAGTTTAATTATCAAACATAGAGTCCAATCGTCAAATGGAGGAGTGTGAGGAGTAGATCGGTTGCGGCAAAACTCAGGACCTCCAACAGTAGTGGCCTAACCCTATAATCCATGTCATCTATCATAAGGTTCCTCATCTCAGTCGCCGGGTTCAGCGGCCGAACTGCACGAAGGACCAACAACAAAAGAATGTACTCACTTGCAAATTCAATCTACCTAGCCCACGAAGTCGACTCTCCTTAGTAAGTTTTGTAACTTCTTTTCATACATTCTCGTCGACTTTGAGATATTCATCAATATTATTCTCATGCTTCTCCGTCATAAGCAAATTGTATGCCTTCTTTTAAATGAAAATAGTTAATTTCATATCAAATAATTAAGGAAAAATATTTGAAATGAGCATAACAAAAATATACCGCAAGTTATGTTGTTTGTTGCAAGACGAATTGATTGGTCTTCTTATTGTTGTAAACTTCTTTGTATACCGTTCAAAAGTTAATTTTGTTGCTACTCGTCAACTCCTACAACAATCACATTTCACATATTAAACAATTTACTTGAAATATTTAATAATAAGATTCAGAATTATGATAATTTGAAAAAATATTATTTTTCATTTGCGCTCACACTGAGGAGGGCACTAACACTGCTGAGGGAGAAAAAGCGAGGGGAGGAAAGAAATCGACGAGGGAGTGGGGGAGAGCGTTACCTGTAGCAACGGATGACGACGACGACGACGGACGGTACACGGCGGCGACGGACGGCGATAGTGCAACAACATAAGAACATAAAGTAAGAGGAGGGAGAATTTAGGGCACAAAAAAATCGTCATTAATTCGTCGTTAGCTTCGAAGTGTTTTTTAAAAAGAACTTAACAACTGCATGAACCTGTCTTTAAGTTGTTGGAAATTTCATCGTTAACGATGATGAATTTTCTTCATCGGTAGTTCATCGTAATTATTATCTAAAAAAAATAAAATCCTTCATTTTTACGCGCCATCATTGTGTCTCAAAATTATCGTTAGTAGCGATGAATTATGTGAATAATCATTTGTCGCTAAAATACATTATTCTTATAGTGAATCATTAAGTTGCAAGGGTACTTTTCTTTTGCTGAGATCTTTTTGCACAAATATATGATCATGCAGATTAAATCGGGTGAAAGAGTCAAGTTATTGTTTTTTCATAAATTAATCCGATGAAGGAATCATGTCATGCATTTAATCTATATATATATATATATTATATATATAAGTTGATGCCTAAGTGACCATTTCAAACTTCTCTTCTTTTGCAAATGCTAATTATCTTTTTTTCTCATTTTTTTGACATTAAGGAGTCCATATTTCATTTTCATTGCAAAATAGCCCTTCCTAATTAAAACAACCACAATGACATAAATCCTTCATTTCCATTACCATGCCTAATTAAAAATGTCTGCAATTAATTTAGGCACCCATAATAACTTAATTAACAACCATATTAAATTTTTTTTCGTTACTTTAGTCCCCATTTATAAAATATCCCATCTTTCGCAACAGGAATCCCTCGACGCGGTCACCGTTTTAAATGTCATTACAAAGCTACTTATGACTTGACATCCCATTCTATCAATTATCTAATTGTCTAACAAGGATTACTTCATGCGATTAACACCTTTAGATGTTTATGCCTTCGACCCTTAACTTTAATTAAATTATTATCAGATTCTTTCTCTATTTTAGTAATTATTAAACTTAATTATTTTGAGATTATTTTAACATGCACTTAATCCTTATTAATCAAATTTGGTAACCTGACAAAAGTGAACACCATAACATTTACATTCACCCAACATTACATGAAAGTTCTCAAATTAATAACATTCAAATCCCAACTTCAATCACATCAACTTAATATGTTGTTAAACTAATTAAGGTTCAAGTACAATTCTAATGACTTTCTCGATTCCTTTTAATCCAGTAATTAACCCTAAGTGTCCATATATACAATTGTTTAATTACCTACAAAATGCTATCGTTTCACTTTTTACCATAAACTATCCAAATATTAACTTATCATCCATAAACCATTCATGCTTTTCACTTTTCTTATTTATGCAATGACTTTTTTTGAAACATAAAAGAATATTTAAGACTGCATATTTTATTATTTATTTGTCTTATCGTCTTATTTTTAAATAGCAGTAAAGGGTAAAAGTGTAATTAGATAAATGAAAATATTAACCATTACGTATCATCCATAAATTACTAATGTTTTTTCACCTTTTTTTTTTTAAATTATCCGACGACATTTTGTTGTAAAATAAATAAAAATAAAAGAAGGTAATATTTTTTTAGTTTCATCGACTTAATTATTTTTTTAATTTATTTTTAAATATCGGTAAATCAGTAAAGGGTAAAAGTGTAATTATATAAATGTTAAAAATAACAAAAAAATAAAGATGAAAAAAATAGGTTTGAAAGAGGAAAACAATAATTTATTAATTAATTTAATCATATGTCAATTTGGTTAATCACATCGTTTTGGATCCGATTCATAAACAAACATATAAATCATTACAATTAATTTGAACTACGAAGTCCGTGTCGCTGTAGGAATAAGAACTGGACAAGAACAAGGAATGCATCATGCAGAAGCATGCAACTGTAAGCACAGAGCACCCTATAAATATGATGAATGGTGCATCATCTCGCTCAAGCTTTCTCGTCGCCATGTCGCGCTCCACGTCGCCGGCTTCTCTTCTCGTCTTCCTCCTCCTACTTCTCTCCGGCGGCAGCTTCTACGGCGCGTCTGCGACGACCATCGACGTGATCAACAACTGCCCATACCCGATATGGCCGGGCGTCCAGTCCAACGCCGGCTCCATCACCCCCGAGATGTCCGGCTTCCACCTCGCCCCCGCCGCGTCCTTCCCCGTCTACGCGCCCTACTCCTGGTCCGGCAGCATCTGGGCGCGCACCGCGTGCTCCTTCGACGCTTCCACCAGCAACTTCTCCTGCGCCACCGGCGGCTGCGCTTCCGGCGCCGTCTCCTGCAATGGGTTCGGCCCTAAGCCTCCTGTGTCGCTCGCCCAGTTCAGCCTCGGCAGCTCGGCCGGCGACGCCATGGACTACTACAGCATCAGCCTCGCGGACGGCTTCAACGTGCCCCTCAAGGTGGCGCCCATGGGCTTCGGGGACAAGAGCAGCGACTGCAGAGTGACCGAGTGCGCTTCGAACGCCGCCGGGCAGTGCACGCTGGACAATGCCACCGTCATCAGCCTCGCGGACGGCTTCAACGTGCCCCTCAAGGTGGCGCCCATGGGCTTCGGGGACAAGAGCAGCGACTGCAGAGTAACCGAGTGCGCTTCGAACGCCGCCGGGCAGTGCACGCTGGACAATGCCACCGCCACCCCTCACGTCTGCCCGACGGCCAAAACCCCCACCTTCAAGCTCGTCTTCTGCCCCGTTCCAAGTGTCAATAGTACTACAAAACATGATGAAGTGCCCAAGGACGTGAACGTTACCAATCCACCGCCGGAGGGCCACCCACCAGTCTACGTAGCTCCTTCTCCTGCTCCGATCATGCCAAGGACCAACGACACCAAGGAGCTGCCTGACATCAACATAACGATAACGTCAAACTTCACAGGCCTAACGCCAACGCCGGCGCCGGCGCCAGTTTCGTTTGGCCGGAAGGGATTTGTCCATGTCTCTTCTGCGGGCGTCTCAGCTTCCACCACATGGCTGCTCTTCCTGGGCGCCGGCGTACTCATGGGTCTCCTGGTTCTTGCTTTGTGTTGTCTCTTGGTGATCAAGTTTATTGTAGTATGATAGCCATATATAATGTTTTAGGATATAAATATATCTCAATTTTGTGTTAGTAAGACAATCCTGTGATGTACGAACATTTGTTCTAATGAACTAATACTGTTTTAGTATTTTTTTATATGTTTAGTATTCATTATTTGTGGGTTGTGCATGCACAATATTTTATCCAGAGTTATTAGTATATAATAATTCTAAATCAACATAAAAAAACAAAATAATAATACTCTAACTAAATTTATGATTCTAGAATTTGAATTCGGGATAATTAACTTTCGAACTCTCAATTCGAAACGTACTTCTGTTCTGTTAATTAGGTGTGTCAATCAAACTTAGTTTGATTGCATGCGCATTATGAAACTTTGTAGTTGGCTTCAATTAATGTTTCATTATCCTACATTGAGACATGTTGCCATTAGAATTATCCAAACTAAAATTATTTTACTTTTATAAATCCTAGTTCAAATTATAAATTAATATATATAAAGGATTATCCGAACAATAAATTGACATTATTCAAATAATAAATTAAGGACCATATATATTTTTTCCATTTTTTTGTTACAAAAACTTTTTTCCACAAAGGACTAAGGAGGGTTTCACTTTTAGCTCTCTAACTGAATGATAAATCCAAGACATTTCCACTGTTTTCCCTCATTCTTCAACTTTTTTGATGTTTGGCAATCTTTAGCTCTTCATATGTCACACTCAATATTCGAATCTTTAACCAATTAAAATTATTTTTCAATAGAAGAAGACGTGGGAGGAAACCTAACATCATATTATTATCTTAAGTGTTGACGTAGTAACAGCTTCTAATCTTATTTATCTTTATGAATTCCATTTAATTGCTTAATTCATATATTATATATATATTATATATATATAAATTAATATATACATATAGAGGTTAAGTAAGGTGCAGCGAAGATTTCTTGACTGTAGTCTCGTCCATAAAAATGTGGGTCCCACTTTTAAAATATGGGATCACATCGTTTTAAAAGTGAGGTGGGACCCACACTTTATGTGTGAGGCTGCACCTTGCACCCAAAATTTTTTTGCTGCATATTACTTAAACTCATATATATATATATATATATATAATCAATAATAATAATAATAATAATAATAATAATAATAATAATAATAATAATAATAATAATAATAATAATAATTATTATTATTATTATTATTATCATTTACAACCTAACACATTACTTTAATTAACAGTTACGCATTTAAGCTTCATCTCAAATTGCTATTTCTCTACGTTAAAGAAAAAATATTGACTATATTTGTGCTACCTCTCAACATTATTTAGCAATTTATATTACTTAACTAAAAAAAAACAATCCAACTCGTAATTTAAATTATCATATTTATTTATACATTATTATATTTTTTTATTATTTATGTTATTATTATATTTTTTATTATGTTATATTTTATTTATGCAAGATTTAGAAGGACAAATATGACAATTAAATATAAATAAGATTGTTATTTAGATGATAAAAAAATATTTTTATTAGACAATCTGAATTGATATTTCACAGCAATTTATATTGATAGATAATTTAAATTATCTATATATTAAAAAAATAAACATAATAATTTGAAGGACTCAAACTTTAAAGTTTATATTAGTAATAATCTTCAAAGATTATCCATAGACATAAGTTACAATCATATGGATTCAAAAGGTGTAACAAATAAATAAATATTACGAGAAATTAATGAATAAACATATGGAAAAAATGATACTCTTTAAAGATTAAAATAGATGTGCTAGGTACTTAAATAGGTAGCAACAGTAGGATGTTAAATATATGGTGGATATAAAATTTTCTCTTTCTTAAATAGTTTGTTATAAGTTGTTAGATCTATCGTATATCGAACATCCTACGATTGTTAAGATAAGTAGTACGGTGTTACCTATTTAAATAAGTAGCACCTCCTTAAAATATAATTTGGATCCCTGAATTACTCATTTATATTATTTGGTAGGTAATCAACGATTTCCCAATTCTTAAAAAAGATTAATGCCTAAAATGACACTTCTAAAAAATAATTAATTCGAAAAGGAGTTGGAACGACTAGCTTTTAAATTCTTGATGTCATATGTAAGGGGATGGTCTTATTAGCTCCATATTTCCAACTCGGACTTTGAAAATATTATTTGGATCTCGGAATTACTTCTGTCGTTTGGTAGGTGATCATTCTAGTTGATATCTTATTCGCTAAAATTTAATGCATATTAACTATAACTTTGAAAAATTTAATTCTGGAATAAGGGCGAAAAAAATGTTAATAAATTAATAAAAGTAAAAAATTACTTTAAATGTATTAAGTTTTATTTTAATTTAATTAATTGTGTCAAAATTGATCTTTAAGCTTTAAGGCTGACTTGAGTTTGGGCTTTAAGCACCTGCTGCGGCCCAACTGCTCATTTTATAAGCACCTGCGGCGGCCCAAGTCGCCATATCGTGTGCAGACTCTGATGGCGGGCGGCGCACCGCCTTCCGCCGGCGCCTCGTCGGCCTCCTCTTCCGGCCTTCCGCCGCCTCCTCCGCCTCCCAAGATCCTTCTAGCTAAGCCTCCGGGCGCCGCCGCCGCCTCCAGGCTCGGCCGCGACGACGACCTCTCATCCTCCTCCTCCTCCTCCGCCGCGCATCGCTCGCGCAACGTTCCTCAGCCTGGCTCTCTCAGCCTCCTGTCCAGTACCACATGGGAGCTCCACACCGAGAGAATCCTTCCGGTTCTTGCTCCCGTTCTTCCTCTCTCTACTCCCATTCCACAATTTTTTTACACACCGTAGAAGAAAACGGAAGGATTCTCTTAAAAAAAGATCCAAATTTTGCCTTTCAATGTTGGTTTATCGCTTAAATTTTGGTTCTTTCTTTATCTTCTCTTTCCGAACCGGAATGATCTCAGTAAATTGAATAGCAGAGCTTAACAACTGATGAAAATTTCCCGCCTTTTATGTATAATCAGTTTCTTTTATTTTAAAAAAGAAAACGGAAGGATTCTCTTAAAAAAGATCCAAAATTTGCCTCGCAATGTTGGTTTATTGCTTCAATTTTGATTCTTTATTTATCTTCTCTTTTCGAATCGTGATGATCTCACTAAATTGGATAGCAGAACTTGACAACAGATGAAAATTTCCCACTTTTATGTATAAGTAGTCTTTTGTTAAAGTTCCTTTTGTTTCTTGTTTTGATTATGTTACTTGGTGTTATGTAGTTTCTTACTGAGAACAACGATTTTATTGTGATCGGCATCATCGGCCCACCTGGTGTTGGAAAATCAACGATTATGAATGAACTTTACGGCTTTGATGCGAGTTCGCCTGGTATGTTTACTTTGATCTGCATTTTGGTTGCTTGACTAGTTGAAGTTTGCCTGGAATGTTTACTTGCATCATTTTGATCTTCATTTTAGTTGCTTGACTAGTTGAAGTTGAAAGCAAAACTGTGTCATTCTCTTTCCCATTATAATATGTATCAACAAATTGACTAGTCCAGCTGCCTCTTTCTTTCAGCTTCTATATGACTTCTATAGGATACGTCTTCTGTATCTTATATGCTGCATCCAAAGTTATATATTATTTGGTAGACTTAAGTGTTAAAGAAAGTGGTTAAATAGTTCTCTGCAGTGGACTCATGTCTTGGCAGAGCCGCAGAAGTTAGTGTTTGTAGATGGATAATCTCTTGAAATTGGTATAATATTTACTTCAAATCCGAGATAATCTAGTTTGAAAGATAATGAAACCTCCTCTACACTTTTTTTAGGTATTGCGATTCAAATGAGCATGCATTAATGTTTCCTTCTTCGTGCTTCTCCTTTCTTTCATTGACATCAGTGTATTGCTGCTTTGTTTACTAGCTGATGTTTGAACTTTAGCCTTTTGACTTAAATTTCTAAGGTTCCTCCTGTGAAAGTCAAGTCAAAACAATTTTGTTGTTCCTGGGTGCTTATTGTTAATAAAATCTGTCATCTGTTGCATGCTTAGTCTTAACAAATTTACTTACAGGAATGCTCCCACCTTTCGCGATACAGTCAGATGACTGTAGATCGATGGCTAAGCACTGTACTATGGGTATTGAACTCAGGGTTTCTTCTGAGAGACTAATACTTCTTGATGTTCAGGTCAGTTACTAAGCTGGTTCACAGTGCTGTTTTCTTGTTATTATTCTTTTTATCCCAACTCTTTCACCCTGGATAGTGGTACTCTTATAAAATAATTTTAGCATGGATGTAGATCGATAGTGGTACTCTTATAAAATAACTCTTTCAACCCAGGCATCGTGTTCACACCCGACATGATTGTATGGGGTCCATGCTCAGATATCTTCACCCTTTCTTTGACATCTATTTCAAATAGTGCAGTCGTATTTTGTAATAAGTTTCTCTATCGATTTCAACTGTATGCCTATGCTCTTGTTATAAATTTCTATGAATATTTGATATAAGATGGCTAATGTTGTTCATATTATTTAAGAAAGCTACATATTTTGCGAATAGTTGAAATGAAAATCAATGAGGATTCGTCATCATTCTCTCCTTGATTCTCTCGTATACATTCATTTCTAAAACACTTTCATATTACTGCTCTAACAAAACTATGTTGTTTTATTCAGCCAATATTCAGTCCATCACTTTTAGTTGATATGATGAGACCTGATGGCTCTTCTGCAATTCCTGTTCTAAATGGAGATCCCCTGTCTGCTGATTTAGCTCATGAACTTATGGCAATTCAGGTGATTATTGTAAAAGATGAATTAGTTTGTTGATGTTGCATCTTTTACTAGTTTTTTATTAATATTTATCTGATCTAAACATTTTATTGTCTCTTGTGGTTGTGCAAGGAACAATTCTAGCTTGGTATTTTTCTATCATCTGTTTGCAACATATTGTTGGTTGTCTCGGAGGGGACTCGTGATTTTAGTTTGTGGCAACTGATGCTTACGGTATGAAAAATAATTGTGGCCATTCTTGATATGATTTTCATACTCAGTTTGGGTTTTCCTTTTTATTGTTTCCATTAATGGAAAGAGAATACGTTTGATGTGTATGCACATTCATCTTTTCATGGGCAAAAACAAATCGAAGGAGCAATCTGGAAGATTATCTTAACAAAAGTCTCAATAACATATTTTCTTCTCTCCAGTACTAATGGAAAATTTAACTAAGGATTGTCTAAATCAGAGTGAGCTAATTTTCTGATGCATCATCTGAAGAACCTTAGAAACTTATTCATTGATGAACATCTAAAAACCAAAACAAAGGAAGGCATTCATGTGGAAAACAAAAACAGAGATACTCAACAAATTAGCTTGTTTATAAACTCACAACTCTTTCAATAACTGAGAAATTAATTGATTTTGTGCAGGTTGATCTGTTGAAGCATGGAATCCCAGACCCATCATTATTGGTATCTGCCCACCAGGGTTCTGTGTCAGAGAAAGAAACTAAAACCAATGATCAATCTATCAGTGAAGAGTTTTCAGCTGCTCTTGTTTTTGTGCATTCTAAGTACAGAGCTTCTCAGTTCAAGAGTTGAAATTATTTGTTGCTTATTCACCATTTCATTTTCGTTCTTTACGTTCTTGTTCAAGAGTTGAAGATGATCATGATATCATATTTATGTTGATCTATTTTGCAGATTGCGAAATCAAGACATAGTTCCTTCTAAGATTGTGCTATTAAAGAAGGCTTTGGGACAATTCTTTAGCTCATCCTCTTTCAAGGTTGATGGAACTGGAATGAAACAACATAATGATTCTTCTAGTTCTCTAGACGCAAAAAATGCGCAGGATTTATTTCTTCTCCCCATCAAAGTGGCAGACAGCCTACAGAGATCCCAGGTTGAAAGTTTCTCCTCAATGTTGGGAACGCTCCGTGATCAAGTAAGTTTATGGTATTGTCCTCTCAGAATTATCAAAAGTTATGTTCCCATCTTTGTTGCATTTTTCTTTTCCTTTCAATGTTATTGCTTATTTCAGATACTCTCCATGAATGGTCGTCCATTTGCGAAGAATATCTCAGAACGTGATTGGTTAAGGAACTCGGCGAAGATATGGGAGTTGGTTAAGAAATCTCCAGTAATTTCAGATTATTGTAGGACTCTTCAATGTGCAGGATTATTTAGAAAGTAATCCTTTCCTGATTGAACAGCATTCCTTGACCATTAAAGCAACCTTACCGTTTGAAATCCAAGGTAGTCAACCTTCCTTTTAATTGCATGTAAACTGTTTCCAAAGTCATTTATTGTATGCCTACTTCGATTGTAAATCTGCTTTCTATTGCGTTTTTTTCAGGTACTGTCAAACTGTGTATGTCATAGTTAACAAAGAAGTGAAATCATGAAGCCTTGCTTAACAAGTGCTAGTAGAAGATGTCCTGTCAACCTTTCATCAAGTGCATCTTGTACCTTGCAGGACAAATGTTGTTCCTTTGTAGACGTGTAGTGGCAAATTAGTTATTTTCTTTCAATCTGTTAAACGCATTGTTAGAAGTCATCCATGTATCTTCCTGTTACATAATGAACAAGCAATATTTAGTCACTTTTTGACACGCATCTACCGTAGTACGTAGCATGTTAACTGCTATTTAAGGTGTTTGACAAGCACAATTAATAACAACGACAAACGATTGAGACTCAATGTTTTGAAACGTTTGACATATTAACATTTAGGATAACGATAAACTTATAAAAAAATGTTTTCAAATATACTCTCAAAATCTTTCAATATTAGTTAATATTTATATGATACACTTATTATTTTATATTACATGATCACTTTATTATTTATAATTATTTTATTAATTTATAAATAATTTGATCAACTATTTATTTTATTATTATTTATTAATATTAAAATATTTAAAATAAAAATATGTTATTAAATTTATGACACATATATTAATGTAATTTATTAAATAATTGTTTGTACTCTTTTTAATCATTTTACATTTATTGATTTATTCAAACGCTGTATTTTCCAACACTTTTATTAAATTTAATAATTCATTCGCTATCGCTAATCGTTAATCTCTAATCGTTAATCGCTATTTGTTATTAACTGCTAGTACATTGACAAACAGATCTTACAGCAACAATTTTCAGCGGTTACCTCTCCGGGTATCCTTCAAGAAAATGAATGTTTAACAAAAATATCGCATTTATTTGTATTAATTAGCACGGCTTCAAGTAAAAATCATTGTTACTCAGAGTATCAAACAACAAATTACTAGTTAATTACATGCTTAAAAATAATCCAGAGTACACTGACAACCAATAGTTCAACCTTCTATTTGACGCCAAAGTTCTTGAAAGAGATGCTACGAGAACATGTTCATATTGCACTACTTGACATCCAAGTTCTTGAAACAGATGCAAAGGGAACATGTCCATATGGCACTCCCCAATGTTAAGAGAACTTGGACATCAACATATAGATTAGCAAAATAGCACAGTATCCCGCCCTGCCCTAAGGCTAAAGAAGTTTTACGTTACTCGCACTTGATCGACCTGTATATGTGACGCACAAAGATCAAAGATGCACGGAAACCAACAGTGCCCAACATGAGGAAAAATCCGTAGCAGATACAGGTCATGTAACCGAAGAAGAATGAGGTTTGCATAAAGCCCGACATGTCTGATCTCGCATGATAGTAGTATATGCAGTAGAAGAAGACGAATATGCCGGTGGAGCCTCCACAAAGAACAGACCTGTAGATCATAAGAAGCATTAAAACCATGAAGTAAGAACGGGTGTAAGATTGAGTGCGTTGTCAAACATTGTAGCTAGATAGTAATAGACAACTTTTATAACCCATAGTTTCACTTTAATCTCTCCCTTACAATGCAGCAATAACAGTAAGTTTTGGAAATGCAAACAAAAGAAACTAGATAGTTGGAAAGTTTCTCAATCATTTGGTTGAATTGTTCAACCAAAACAAAATGACATTTGACGATAGTACTTAGTATACATGTCAAGCATCTGAGACTTTCAGTCCTAGGCTTCAGTCATGAATGGTAATAACTGCCTTATAGTGAATTTTGATGAAAATAGTTTTAAGTTCTGTAGAAGAAAATAACCAAAGTTAGTAGCTAGGAAATGAAAAAAAAAAAACAGAAGGATAACAGTATATGGTCGCGTGCTAAAGAGTGTTTGTGGAGGTTGTAATCATACTTGCTAAAAAATTGCCACAATAGACTACTGGGTTGGAATAAGAAAATTTTGCCCGCCACACATCTTTAATCTTTCTGCGCAATTTTTTTGAGGGGCTTTCATGCAATTTTCTCCTCAAATATTCTGAATATTTACACATCTACAGTTGCAGGCATACACTCAGACCTCATTGCCAACATTGGATGACATATTGCTGGTAATGGTTCCTCCATGATAAGCACTCAGATCTATTAGCTAGAATGCTGTCTGATGTGAGTGACACTCATGTGTCTTGTCCCTAGTCCATACTCCATACTTCTAAGAGTAACCTGACTAGTTTATCGTTAATTTCCTACTTCTATAGAGCATCATGATAAGTCACATTATTTAGTTCAACAGAGATCATGACACTCATTATCTTAAAAAAAGATATGAACATCATCCTTAAAAAAAAGGTTTGAATATTTACCTCCACCACCACTCGTGATCTTCAACAGCTAGTTGGAAATATGTCAATGCCACTGTGATGAATGCTGTGACAATGATGAGGATGATAAAGACTATGAAGAGGATGCTGTATATAGTGTAGATTTTGTGACCCCATACACTAGCAAATATATAATAAAGCTCAATATAGATCGCACTGAAAGGAAGAAATCCTGCCATTGCCATCTGAGGAATAGTACTCCTATACCATGGCAACTCAGGAATTTCTCTTGGGTACTTTGTTGTACGACATGGAGCTTGGAACTCTGTCTTGCTGTTTTTGCCAGCAATACCTCCCAGGACCAGCAAAGGTGATGTCACCAAAGTCCATATCAGAAGAATTACAAGAATAGTTCCAAATGGCAAAGCTGCAGTTGCATTATATATGATAGCAACCGTGTTCAGGAAGCAAAATGTCAAGAACAGAGGTCCACAAAACAAACAGCCAGTCAACAGTAAGTTTCTCACCTGCAATAAAGGAAAAGAGATCGAAGCCTTAACTACGAATAACAAATCGTTAAGAAAAGAAAATAATCACAGCTGAAGCAACCTCTTACCCAGTTAGATCCTTCTAATTGCATATAAAAGTTTGTCGCTGTGTACCCAGCAATACCAGATGTCAAAGCATAGATAACAACAAGAGCAGTGAATAAAGCTCCCCGGTTGTAGGGATAGAACACCCCAACAAGCGCAAGAATGAAGATGAAAGTTGTGCTAGCCACAGTGATTACCGCGTTAGAGAAATATTAGAAGAACCCAATTGGATATAGAAACCTAGGTAAAAATACTTACAGAGCTAGGAGTTGAGATCCAGAACCAACAATAGCAGCAAAGAGCGATTTGTGTTTTGGAAATCGGAAGACATCTCCGTGAATATATTTCCATCCAGTCTCTTCTTCGTCTTCAAGAGATTCCTCGTCATGTGAGTATCTATTCAAAAAAGTGGTTTGGTGAAATTGAGAAGCAGATGTGAGCAACTGAAAAGATTAAAGAAAAAAATTTCAACCTGCAGTTCTTACTTGATGAAGTCATTTTTTAGCACCCGCATTAGAATTGTTGCCAGGAAACCAGTAAGGAGAAGTACAGTCACACATGAGTTGATAATAGAGAACCAGTGGATCTCTAAATGTTGGGGCATAGAAGATGACTTTGAGTACTTCTCCATCCTTTTGTCAAAAGATATATCCGTCTTCTTCCATGCCACTGAGTATGAGAAATCTACTTTAACTTCCTTATCCTCCGAGATATCAACAGACAAGTTAGGATCAGTCTGTACATTGATCTCGATGACACGGTCGTCATTGTAAAGGATCTCAAAGTGAATATGCTTAAAAAGAAGATGTCTGCCCCCACTAGAATCAAACTTTTCCTTCTCAACCTTGCCCAAGAAGCCCCAGAATGGCAGGTCGTCATAGTACATTTGAAAGTAATAGTCCTTGGAAACAGCTTTTCTGAGTTTCGCAACTTCTTCTTTTGACAAAGTTTTGCTACAGAGGGACTTTGCTGGTTTCTCCTCACGGAACTTCAACTCATAAGGTGCATCAACCAGACGATCGCCGTTTAGAACTTCCCCAAGAGCCTCCTTCTTCTCGGTGACATGCCCTACGATTAAATGAAAATAATGCAAGGAGTAGATATGCTCAATTAGGTATCAAACATTGGCATTTACAACAATGCACACTTGTGATGTTTATTTGCAGCCAGAAGGTGATGAGTCCACAAACCTGGTGAGCAGAATGGTAAGTCGTAGAATCGATATGTCTCGCTGCAGGCACACCAGCAAAACAAGAGTCAGGCGAACCTTGACACAGGCACAAAACGATCTATGTCTAATGCAGTCCAACCACACATCCAGACATGTACAATTAGTCCTTCATAGATACTGACACACTAAACCCAAAATGGCCAAATCAAAATGTTCAAGAAGTTGTTAACCATTACAGTCTGCAGCATGCCATCCGCATGTTATGAGCTCCAGATTCCCCACACCAAGTGGAAAGTTAACCTTTTCACAATACAAGCTAATGCAGAAAACTGTTTGCCCTACTTAGAACAAGATTGCCTCTCATGAAACATAAAAGAAAAGAAAAGTTGAAATAGAAGAAAGTTACCTAGGATTCTGGAAAGGGCCGACCTTGTTAGCGTAGAGTGGCACGAGATCCCCCTCCTTGTACCTGTGATTGGAACCGTCGGCAGCAGCCCTCGCCACCAGCACCAAAACCAGCAGCAGAACCCGCTCCATGTCCGCCACCCTCAGACACCAAAGATCTAATCTTTTCCCTCAGAACACTCCTGAACTGTAACCGGAGATCTGCAAGCAAGCAAATTTTTTTTTAAAAAAAAGACAAAGAAACGTTTCTTGCTTACACGAAGAATTAAAAGGAAACAGAAAAAAAACTCTTCTTTTCTCTACTGTTTCAGAGGCAAATCGGAACTGAAGAAACCAAAAAAAAAAAAAAAA
>LTAE01000219.1:150103-179239 GCA_001647135.1 Pontederia paniculata | reverse complement strand
AGAAACCAAAAAAAAAAAAAAAATGAGACCTTTCGATTATTCACCGAGGTGGCGGATGGGTTTGGGACGTTTCGGAGAGAGCTGTGGGATGGAACGGGGTGCTCTGCTCGTCGTCGTCGTCGTCGTCTTCGTCTTCTCCAGCTCCAACTCTGAGATCTGAGAAGTGGGAGATGGGGATCGAAGCCGCTGTGTGGTGTTTACTTTTTTTTTTTTGTTTTGCACGCACGCACGCGAGTCGAAAGGAGGAGGAAGAAGAGGACATGGGGGTTTGTTTATAAGGCCTTGTTCAGACTGGGCTCCATTTACTTTTGCATACAAGAAAAAAAGGAAAATAAAAATGTCAGCTTTTTTTTAAAGAGTGTTTAATAAATGTTCAATAACCAACATGATTAACAAAATTATGTTTCGAATTAAAATTTCGAAATTATCAAAAAGATCGAAAGTTAGAAAGTTCAAATTTAAATCTCGAAATTATCAATTTGATCAGTGAAATATTTTTCGTACCCTTCATCTTCGATTTCGAATTAGTCATACTAGTAGCTCTAGACATCGAAACCCTCAAATATCGAGGCCACCAAGTGGATAATAAAAAAAAATAACGAGCATTATCTTACTTTTACTTTATTTCAAATATCTAAGACAATTATTTTTTCATCTATTTTTATATTTTCTTTAAATCGTAAAATTACATTTCTACTCATACAAGCAATTACTTTCTACGCATACAACACTTGAAAAAAAAAGATGGGCCCTCAACTCCCACTCTCTTTGGACGTTCACGAGTCGAATTAATTTTACATCCTTAAACCCGTCGAGTTGAATAATCAAATCTAATTTTTTTTATTTTTTATAATCTAATATTAATTAATATTCTTTCATAAGAAAGATTCATTTTTCTAAATAATTATTCTTTAAGACATAAACCAATTTATGTTAATAGAACAATTTTAAAGTTAACCAAAATAAATTGATTTATTAAAAAAAAAATTTGCTCAGGTCTTCATTTGGTTGAAAACAATCAAAATCGTACTCAACATATTAGTCAGACTTTATATGGGTGGTCGTGCTCACTGGGGTACCTAATCGGATTCCTAAAAAAAAATAATTAAATCAGATTCCTAAATTTTAATTTTAACATTAATTTTTTCACATCGCATAAGTGAATTCTTATTTCACAGATTTTTGCTCTTCTTTTTCTTTTTTACTGTGCAGCATTTGCTCTTTGTATTGTGCCCCTCAAAGAATATTATTTCAGATCACTATCTATTATCTTCTGATGATCATACAAGGAATGAAATGAAGTACTCAACCTTGACTAATTTGAAATACCAAGTAATGAGAGAGCCCAATCTCTGAAGATTTCATCTATTAACATCTCTAATGATTTGATAACTAAAATGCTACTTAACTTAAATAATAATAATGAAAATGCTACTTAACATGATCCACCTTTCACACTTCAATAATCATAGGAACCTACAGAACATTGCAAGAGTTACAAATAATTTACTACAAAAGATAATACTATAAAGAATATCAGGAAGCCTGCAACTTTTTTTTCTGAAAGTAAAGTACCTGCCACTATATGCTTCTAAGTTCACAGCTACCGTAGTTAAAATGGCTTGTGAAGAAGAAAAACTGCCATTTTGGGAGTTTGAGATAAAATACATGATAACCAAAACAAAATAATCGACACAAGATAAACTGATCCATTTGAGGGAGTACATACAAGGATGCAATTACAATAAGGCACCTCAAATCAAAACTCACTATTTTGATTTGGCTGCATAACTAGGATTATAACTCGGTTAAATTAGGCTGAAAACACTTGGCAAAATTGCTCATTCTACCATGGCATCTATTTTCTCAGCTGGAGCTGGATTAGAAGATTTCTTTTTGCCTTTGCCTGCAAAAGAAAATACCCATGAATCTTTTTTTCCTCTGGAAGAAAAAAGTCTATGAAATTCTTGTAAAGAACATTACGCCTTTGAAACACACTCAAATAATGATTGGACAATAGATGATATTATATGCCATAAGTATTATAGGCTAGTGATAGATCAGACTATCAAGGGAGCTCGATAAAAAATCATGGCGATCTTGTCCTAGAAAAGATTATCCATGTCAATTGTCGCACACACAATACATAAGATCTATGCAGATTGTCTGCACCTCATGGCAGACATTGTTCCTGGTTTTTATTGAGAGGAAGAGGGATGATTAACCAGGGTGTTAATCATCTGAGTTTTATTGCTTTCAAGTTAAAATACGAAATCAAAGTGATAACTGAAAAAGTGAAAATGTCTTAAATTGAGGTCCATTCTCAAAGCAGAGCCGGTGTAGGCCACGATCCTTTCAACGTAGCAGATATGAAAAATGGAAGCATTAAGTTGCTATGGGCTTCATTCAACCGTCAGAAAACAGTGTACTGGAATGACTTACTCCGTCAAAAAAAACTAGTGACTGTAGACACCAAGGACAATGCAAACCCACTGAGATCATGGTTTCAGGGAGTGTGGTCATCAAGATGCCTGTTTTTTTTTTTCTGGGGAAAAATAGTCATTCTTGGTTCACATCCTATTCGCCACTAAAATGAACTTTTATAAATAATGTAAACAAGAGAAGGAAAACACAGTCTGGCTTATTTTTGTCACAACCTAACTACATAAACTGACACCAGATTTTTTTTTTGAGATGGACCAACGCCAGATTTCATTCTCCCATCCTATTCATGAACCAAAATAAACCAAAACTCCTTCCTCATTCAAAAAATCACCAAAATACTATCACATCATTGGACAACAGGGCAGTTATAAATTAACTCATGCAAAAACTTAAATATGTAAGTCATTCAGTTCAACCTATGTAACTATGTACTGTGCAAGTGACAACACTAATAGTGACTAGGTTTACTTAATAGAAGATCATCCACAACGATACGTGGTAATGAAAATGTCAGTTTTATATGTGCAGCACAAAGAAATAAAACAGTTATGAACAACAACTTCTGGTCGCTAAAAAGAAGAGGCTTGTATGAGTTTCAAAACATGCCTTTGCCTTTCAATTTTTTGATTTTGAGCTTTGACGCCTTTTTCATAAGAAATTTCGGTTTCTCATTGGTTCCTCGAGAAGACCCTAACATTAGGAAGTTACAAGAATAAGTATACTTTACAGAGGGTCCCAATATCATAAAATTATCTAAAACATTGCAAGCTGAATCAACATTAAGAACTCTCGAGCAAAGGAAAATGCAATCCAGATTCAAACTAAGCTCAAAATGAAACAACAGTATGGTGCAGATTACAAACCTGGTAAGTTGATGATAAAAGTCAAGAAACTGGTCAAATGGCCATTTGAGACATGGTGAGTATTAAAAAATGGAAGAGAAGGAACATAAACATGCGATACAAAAGCACAAATACAAAAAGGAAAGAATGGAAACTGTTAAGGAGAAAGATCATCGAATAGTTAAGGTCACTTCATCAATGTTATCCATTATCCCACTTCTTGTATTCTATAAATATTTGTCGAGTACATTACCAAGGGCTGAGAGAAGTAAAGTTTTTTTTAGAGAGATGTGAGAAATTATTTCATATTATGTTCTCTCCACTGCGTCATGTATGATGTGATGCAATATCTTTGTAATTTAGGGTCCAATTGACAGCTTATAAGATCAAATCAGTTTTAAGTGCTGCAGTTGAGCTATTTAAGAGTAAAAGGTTAACCGGCTAAATCTCAGTGTTGATTTTAAAATAGAAGTAATTGTGTTTAGATAAAAAATGTTGATAGTGGTAATAGTTAGTTGTATTGTTAATCAAGTTGTCTTATAAATTAAAAAAAATCTTATTTGCTGGTACCCAAAGAACATGTTAAAGTGGGGGGACCAATAAGCAGGTTTTCGACCCTCCCAAACACCCCTGCCCCCCTCTTATTCTTATCATTCATATAAAATTATCTAATATTATGCAGTGTTACTGAAATGCACTCTTGCAGGAAACAACTTCTTTCCCAATAATATGCATTTATGTTATATTTGCTGCTACAGTATTTAGTAACATTTATCACAGCAGTTCAACAAGCAACCAGAGATCTACTGGTTCACTAAATGTTTTAGATATTGATATGGAACTTATATTTGTCAAACTTCACTCGACATTGAGCATTATGCCCGAGGGGCATGTTAATGAATAGATTTCATAACTGTAAATAAATTATATCAACTCTCCCGTTTTTTCCATGATCTCATTGTCTCTGGTCTTCTAATTGTATCATATAAATAAATGCACCTTTATAGAACACTAATAGCGTTGGAGATGTACAATTAATTGGTAATGTATCAACAAAATATAAGATATCGCCAAGACAACAAGATAAATACAGCAGACTTATAGAAGATGCACTAAAACTCACAAGTAGAAAGTTCATAGAAACGCTGAATAGTTAGTCAAATGCTCTTATTGGCGCATGGAACTCAATGTAATTAAAGACAATATCTTGAAGAAAACTCAAATTTTGCTGTTTAATTATTCATAATCAACTAGTAACATCAAAAAAATCCTAAAAGAACGAAAAATTCACCTTCTGCCGCTGCCATCTCAACGTCCTCCATGGTCACTAAACCTTTCTCTATCGCCTCCTTTTGCTCCTGGGAGATGCAAAAAGATGTGGTTTTTAGGCAACAATAAGACCACAGCAGATCCAATTTCCGACGGAAAAGTGAGAAATCGGAGTAAAAAAAAATCCTAGCGATCATTGGGTACTTGCCCTTCGCCATTTCTTCTGCTGCTTTCGCTTGCGCTTCCCGGAGACGGACACCGGCGGCGCCCTCTGCTTCAGCTTCCCGCTGCTCGGGTTTCCATGGGTCGCGCGCTTGTAGTCCTGGGTCACCGCCCGCCGCTGCTTCTGCACCACGTTAAACTTTGCCATGGGGGTCGATGGACAAAACCCTAAACCTTCGAATGGTAGCAGTCGATTGGGAAATAAATCAAAAGGTTTGGAACCCATGAAGAGCTTGATATATGGACTTGGGCCATTGGAATTTACGTAATTTAAGGCCCATTTGGACGTTCCGAAATTTTATCGCATCTTTATTTTTTTTAAACAGTTACTTATATGCTGCTACATAGTCATATATACAATAATGTACATCTTATATGATAAATGAAATTTGTAAAAAATATATTTTAATGAAAAAGAACCTACATAATTACCTATATTATTGTCTAGAATGAAATATTTTTTTGAATTAAAAAATATTATTTGAGAGAATACTTTGTTATTGACATATGAAAATGATTTTCTTGGGGGTTATAATTTACTCCCTAGTTCTTATCTTGTATCAGGCTTTCAATCAATGTTCAAATTTCACATGAGTCATTTTGAGATTATTTTAGTTGTTCAATTGGATGTGTGTATTACTTTTTTTATTTATGCCAATAAATATATTCAAAATAAATAATTAGTTTTTTGTTTCAAAACCAAAATTAACTTTTTTGCCCATTTTTTTCTTTATGATATTATCTCAACTAATTGATGTTTGATTGAAAAAAATATAAATTAAAAAGTGACTTAGAACATTCATCCACCACCTTTGGAATAAAAATAATGTTCTTAAAATTCTTCCATTTTCTGGCTAAATATTTTTCTGTAGAAAAGAATCTCCATTTCCATTTATGTATCCAAGTTCGTTTGTTAGTCAGCTCCCATCAGTTTATTATTCTTAAAAGGGAAAAAGGAAACATTTGTTTGTATATCATATCATTTTCAAATGAATTATATAATTGCATTTGCATAGCCACTATTTTGGTAATTTTCCATATATAAGTAGTATCTATATAATAATTTGGCACTTAATAATAATATTCATGATCTATCATATACCACACAAGTTAGACACATTTTTTTATATATAAATAACCAGAGACAACATTAGACAAACCAAATGGCAGCACACATTTGGTACTTTTCTAGACTCAAAGCTGGACATAATAGAGACAGAGAAATTACAAAAACATTTGTAACCCCCCATTACATATTTCCTTCCATAATATTAGACTCACATACATAATATTACTACTATTCTTAATAATAAAGCATATAACCACTAAAATAAGACCCAACACACTTAACCACTGATTCCATTTACCAACATGAGCTCCCATATAATAATGCTGTTAATTAAAAGCTGCTGCAACATTCCTGCAAAGTAAACAAAACAAGGATCAATTTCTTGAATAATAATAATAATAATAATAATAATAATAATAATAATAATAATAATAATAATAATAATAATAATAATAATAATAAAGGTACTATCTATTTAAATAGGTAATACTATATTACCATAATATATTAAATTTACGATGGATATAAGATCTTTTATTTTCCAAAATAGTTCGTATATAAGATAAGTAGTATAGTCCGTTGAACAATAATAATAATAATAATAATAATAATAATAATAATAATAATAATAGGTTAAGGTTACCTGATTAAAGCCTGGTTGGATAAACCCAGAGGGCCGAGGGCCAAAGAGGCTGCTCGGCCTTGGAGTGGTGGAAAGGGCCGGCGGGGTCGACGGCGTTGATGGGGGCGCCGCCGTCCAAGCAGAACTCGTACCAGGTCTCGCAGCCCCTTCCGATGTAGTAGATGCAGTTGCTCCTCCCTCCCCACCGGCCGGGGAACTCGCAGGCCACCGCGCTCCGGGAGCCCACGAACAGCGACCAGTCCCCCAGGTCGTGCACCTTCTTCCACACCGGCGGCCGCGACGTCAAGTCCAGTCGGTACACGTAGAAGGTCCAGAACACGAACACGTCCATCGGGGTGGCCTGCACCACCATGAGCTCGCCGTCGCATTCCACCAGGAACTGGCTGCCGTTGATCGCCGCCGGGCACGGCACCCCGCCCTCCCATTCCACGGGCAGCTGTTTGATGCTGAGCTCCGGCGAAAAGCTCAGCGCGAACAGCCTGCTCTCGTAGTCGAACGCAAAGATTTGATCTTTGAACTGGATGATGTCCCAGAAGACGGAGATCCCGGTGTCGATGACGTCGACGGCCATCAAGGAGTGGATCGTCCAGTTCTCGTCCCCGATGCCCCAGAGGAAGAAGACCGAGTTTGTGGCGCTGAGGATGAGCTTGCAGTCCGGCGAGGAGATCGGAGCCGTGAGGGTGCCCAAGTTGAACGTAATTTTCTCGCGAGGAAGGGGCGGCGGGCGGATCTCCAGGCCGGTGAAGGGGTCGACGGCGACGGCGAAGCGGTTGTCTCCGGAGACGAAGATGATGTGTCCGTGGGAGACGCCCAAGAACTTTTGGGAGAGGACCTCCGCAGAGACCAGGGAGCGGCGTGGCGGAGCCGAGGCGCCTGCGGCCGGGCAGAGGAGTTCGCAGCGGCGAGGGGCGATCCAGCGGTTCTGGCGTATGCTGCGGCGGCGGCGGTTGGGAAATGGGTCGACGCAGCGAAGGATGGGGCGGATGAGGAGAGGGGGGCGGCCTGCGGCGGGGCGGGAGGAGCGGACGTAGGCGCGCCAGGGGCGGCAGACGCAAGCCGCGGCTGAGACGTCACGGAGGGAGTGGAGGAGGCCTACGATGGTTGCGAGGAGCTCTTCGTTGAGCTCCGGCCAGCGCCCAAAGGGTCCGCCGACCGCGACATCCCGTTGAGACAGGGCGGCGATGGCCGCTGCCGCCACCGAGGAAGACGCGCCATCCTTCTTGTCCGTCGACCGCTGTTTCTGTCTCTTGGAACTCTCTGGTGCACTCATGCCCGCCGCCTCGGCGGAGGAAGAAGCGGCCTTCGTCTTTCCCTTCGACAGCTGCATGCTCCCATTGGAGTTCTCCGGCGCTTCCATGGCCGGCGCCGGTGCCGCCGACGTCTTCCCGTTCGACTGCTGCTGCTTTGTTTCAAAGGTCTCCTCCATGTCTGATGCCTGGAACATGTTCGACGTGCGTCGGGTATTTATAGCCTCTCGAGGAGGTTGGCTTGAAAATTACGATTTTGCCCCTTTCCACTATTTGGAAAAAGGAAGAAAAAGGGGATGAATAAAGATAACACTTTCTATCTGAAAATAAAGGGAGAGTTTTTTTTCCCTTTTTTTATATTTTTTAAAATATTTTGAAAAAAAATACACTATCATATTAACCTACTTATAGATTCACTATGGTCACACTTAAATCACTACGGTGAGATTAATGTAGTGCTGTACATGCAGGGGGTGTGGCTTGCTTTTACTTTTTTTTAGATTTTATCATTAAATCGCTGCTTATCTCTTGAGAAAGGTTCACTCCGGGCCAACACCAAACTCATCCTCACTTTTGAATGCGATGATGACGCTTAGCTAACAGCTCACTGGACTTTCTTGTCGCGTTTTGATGTGAGGTTCTCGTGTGAGGTCACGCAAGTGAACAAGTGCACGGTAAGAAAGTTAGTAATGACCTTAACAATCACCTTCACAAATTGACATAAGATGATATATGATAGGGCATAAATGTGCTTGGAGAAGTTGTAGTAAATGAACATTTTGAGCAACAATATCACTTGCCCCTTCTTCTCACATATTCATAAATAAGATACCTTTTTAGATTAAGAATTGTTAAAAATATTAAAATAGTAGTTAAATCGATATATTGGGTTGTGTAAGTGTCACATATTTTTTACTCATCTAATTTCAAAAGAAAGATTTTAACCAAATAATATTTAAACTTAATATAGTTCATCCATAGAAGGAATTTAATTTTAAGCATAAAATCTATCATTATTGCAATCGTTGTGTGACACAATTGATGTTCTCATTAGTTATTATTATCACAAATATTCATAACCAATATAGCTGAGTAAATATTCTATGATTAGTTATATAAAAGCATTTGTAGTATATCTTCATTTTTTAATCAACTCCATGGTAATCATTCGATCTTCTACATCATTTGACGCTATTCAGACCATTACTCTTTCTTTTTTACTAGTATTGCATGATATTAGGTAGAATGATCATGCTCTTTTAATCAATCCACATGGGTTATTCGAACTATTTACTTATGAAATCATAGTCTCTTTTATTACTTCAATCAATTTCTAAAAGAATAATGTGATATCTTAAGGACATACGTACCTAGATCTATGGTATGATTGCAAATCTCTTATCTTAATATCATAAGGTAAATAGTTATCGACTTTGTCAATTAGAAAGTGTAATGCCCCCAAAAGCACACTCAACCATGTGCAGAATGTCCTCTTGGAGATGCTACGATATTTCTTCTTTTATTGTATTTTGACCAATTTGCTGATCAACATAATGGACACATCACGCAGAAGCCAATATTTTAAAATAAAATATTTATTCAATAGTCTAGCCAAATAAAATAGCCCATTATATGGTCTGATAAAAAAAGACATAACTAATAAAAGTTCGATAAATTATATTACAAAAGTAAATTTTAACTTAATCTAGACTAATCATGTGCAAGCCATCACACTATGAACGTCTGCATCACAAGTGTCATAACTTATTTATTACCCTGATCATCTATAAGATCAAAATCAAGGGAGATAATTCTTTCATTAGCGGTAAAACCCAATATGTAAATAAAATATATAATAGAGAAAATCATATGTAAAGACACAATACGAAGAACTGATATCAAAATCAATAACTTCATTCTTATTTACCCTTTCTCCTTCTCATTGTTGTATTTCTTTCTTTGCAATGTCATTAATTATTCAATTCCAAAAACTTCAATTGCATTCTTATGATACAATGTACGTTCTTTCATGTTTAATATATTTTTGCCCAATTTAATCTTTTGCTTAGGACTCATTATCATTTTTTTATTATACTTTATCTTAAATTGTTTAATTGCCACAATCAATAGTGAGCATTTAAGAGTCACGAAGGTCATTGGTTTTAACCCCGATGCCGCTGAAGTTAGTTAGACATGAAATTCTGTTAAACAAGATTTTTCAAAGAAACTGACAATTGTTCCTGAAAGAACTCATAAATAATTATTTTCGAAGGAACCTAATTGCCCTACGTATGAATTATGTGTTAATAATTCAACAATATCACTTTGAACCTAATTTTAACAATCACCTTCACAAATTGACATAAAATGATACATGATACTGTATAAATGTGTTTGGAGAGGTTGTAGTAAATGAACATTTTGAGCAACAATATCACTTGCCTCTTCTTCTCACATATTCATAAATAAGATACCTTTTTTGATTAAGAATTGTTAAAACTATTAAAATAGTAGTTAAATCAATATATTGGGGGTTGTATAAGTGTCACATATTTTCTACTCACCTAATTTTAAAAGAAATATTTTAACCAAATAATATTTAAACATAAACTAATATAGTTCACCCACAAAAGGAATTCAATTGTAAGTATAAAATCTATCATTATTGCAATCGTTGTGTGACATAATATTGTTCTCATTAGCTATCATTGTCACAAATATTCATAGCCATTATAGCTGGGTAAATATTCTATGATTAGTTTTATAAAAGCATTTCCAGTATATCTTCATTTTTTTAATCAACTCCATGATGATAATTCGATCTTCTACATCATTTGACACTATTCAGATCATTACTCTTTCTTCTTTACTAGTGTTGCATGATATTATATAGGTTGATCGTGCTCTTTTGATCAATCCTTCGATCTTCTACATCATTTGACACTATTCAGATCATTACTCTTTCTTCTTTACTAGTGTTGCATGATATTATATAGGTTGATCGTGCTCTTTTGATCAATCCTTCGATCTTCTACATCATTTGACACTATTCAACTAATATAGTTCACCCACAAAAGGAATTCAATTGTAAGTATAAAATCTATCATTATTGCAATCGTTGTGTGACATAATATTGTTCTCATTAGCTATCATTGTCACAAATATTCATAGCCATTATAGCTGGGTAAATATTCTATGATTAGTTTTATAAAAGCATTTCCAGTATATCTTCATTTTTTTAATCAACTCCATGATGATAATTCGATCTTCTACATCATTTGACACTATTCAGATCATTACTCTTTCTTCTTTACTAGTGTTGCATGATATTATATAGGTTGATCGTGCTCTTTTGATCAATCCTTCGATCTTCTACATCATTTGACACTATTCAGATCATTACTCTTTCTTCTTTACTAGTGTTGCATGATATTATATAGGTTGACTGTGCTCTTTTAATCAATCCACATGGGTTCTTCGAACTATTTACTTATGAAATCTAAGTCTCTTTTATTGCTTCAATCAATGTCCATATATTCATTGACACTGTATCTTGATGCAATAATAATTTTAACTTATTAGATCTTTGCATCATGTATTAGTTTCCAATACTAATTATATGGTGTGATTACTTCATAAGAGAAAGCATGACACAAGTTATTGGCTGAGTACTTGGTTTTGACACATGATGATATCATAGAATAAAAGAGTCACACTTACATATTTCTAAAAGAATAATGTGATATCTTAAGGACATACTTACCTAGACATATGGTATAATTGCAAATCTCTTATCTTAATATCATAAGGTAAATAGTTATCAACTTTGTCAATAAGAAAGTGTGATGCCCTAAAAGCACACCCTGCCACATGACTGAATACCCTTTTGGAGATACTACCACATTTCTTCTTTGATTGTACTTTGATCAGTTGACTGATTAACATAATGGACACATCACGTGGAAGCCAATATTTTAAAACAAAATATCTATTCAGTAGCCTGCCAAATAAAATATCCTATTATATGGTTTGATAAAAAAGACATAACTAATAAAAGTTTAATAAATTATATTACAAAAGTAAAATTTTAAATCAATCTAGACTGATCATATGCAAGCCATCACACCATGGACGTCTACATCACAAGTGCCATAACTTATTTATTACCCTGATCATCTATATGATCAAAAGCAGGAGAGACAATTCTTCCATTAGCGATGAATCCTAATATGTAAAGAAAACATATAGTAGGAAAAATCATATGTAAGGACATAATAAGAAAACCTAATATCAAAATCAATTACTTCATTCTTATTTACCCTTTTCTCCTTCTCATTGTTGTATTTCTTTCTTTGCAATGTTATTAATTATTCAATTCCAAAAATTGCATTCTTATGATACAATGTTCATTCTTTCATGTTTAATATGTTTTTGCCAATTTAATCTTTTGCTAAGGACTCATTATCATTTTTTATTATATTTTGTCCTAAATTGTTTAATCTTCACAATCAATAGTGAGCATTTAAGAGTCATGAAGGTAATTAGTTTTAACCCCGGTGCCACTAAAGTTAGTTTGACCTGAACATCTGATAAACAATATTTTCCAACTAACAATTATTCCTAAAAGAATTCATAAATAATTATTTTCGAAGGAATCTAATTGCCCTACGTATGGAGTGTGTGTTAATAATTCAAATGGAATCAAATCATATCCTTCATGGATCAATTAAATCAAATGCATTTATCATTTTTAATCCCAGTATCAAGGGTACCAAAACCTCTTTCTATGTTATGGCAAATCATCAAATCAATAGACTAAAGTTCATCAATGCATACAATAAAATATAATCAAATATTTTTTTTATCTCTCATTTATGGAGAAAACATGGTCCGTATCAGTGGTAGACACTATCCATTTTCCAACTATTGTTCATCATCGACAGGACACGACCCACTTCGGAAATGAACACAGTCTATTTCGGTTATGTTATTATTATGATTGTGTGTGATCCATGTTCAAGGTGACCCAACTCGTGTTTGCTCCAGTTCCTGGTTCGTGTCCAGGACGACACTGCCTTTGTAGGGACAACATGGTTTGCGTCCAAACAACATGTTCCGATTTTAAGGTTAGGGTTTCATTGCACCATCTTCGGTCCTACGAAATGCGATTTGCGTCAGGGTGCGACGTATTCCATTTCTATCTCTGATGTTGTCTAAAGAATGCGGCTCGCGTTCATGCAACATGGTTGTGCTAGCGGATGTGGTCCGTGTCAGCGAGGACACGACCCATGTTCGGTCTCCAGTGTATTGATGGCAGTTGTAGACTTCGTCTTCATCCCAAAGTATATTAGGAAATTATCTTATTAGCGATTTAGTACAACAATTATAACTTTAGTTTTAGAGGCCATAATCATTATTATCTCTTGTAATCCTCTACTCTATCATGCTCATATGAAAGTCCCTGATTATTATTATTCTCCTAATTACATACCTGATTATTATTATCCTACCTTATTCTTCTTTGTCCTCGTTTCTCTCCCGCAATATGTCATCATCCTCTTATCTGAGTTGCTGCAAGTACTCGTCCTCTCCTCCTGATGCAATCCTTCAACATAAAACACGATAAAACAACATCAAGAAGAAATAACGAACTAGTCTTTCCTCTAGACCTCAAGGAGAAGGAGAGAGAGAGAGAGAGAGAGAGAGAGAGAGAGAGAGAGAGACTTCTTGACGGGTGAAAAAAATTACCTGAGGGGAACAATAATTCGTGGCCAAGGTTTATATAGAGGAGTCTCAGGATTTCTGTTAATAATTAACATTTGAAATCCCAATTCAAATACATTGGTACTATGTCACGTGGAGATGACAATTCGTGTCCCACTCAAACTGGTCCGTGTTGAACTTTTTCTTTGTAGATATGTTTTGTTTTTCAAGTCGAGTGCAACATGGATCGCGTCCTGGTAGGACACGGTCCGTGTTGGACATTTCATTTATCAATTAAAATTATTGGGTGTTACACAAAGTTGATTGAAAAGCACAAGCCTCGTGTGTGCTTATGTTTTATTGTTTTCTTGGTAAATAATAAATGAAACTTGGTTGCATTATCAACTATCAGATTGGATATGTAATAATAGACATTACGCTCAAGTAAATTGAATTGAACAATATTTAGTTAACTATGATGTGATTTATAAAGATACTTTCATGAAGTGTGACAACAAAAATATTATTGATATGTCAAAGAATCATTCTTCATATCTAAAAAGTAAATATATCACGATAGACATCATTTCATTTTGGAATACAACAAAAAAGGAACTATACAACTAGTCATGTTGAGACATACCTTTAGATTGTTGATATTTTTATAAAACAATTGGACGATAAAAGTTTTTATCAATTTCTAATAAGAATATATAATTATGGTATAATCATTTTTGTCATTAGTTCTTACATGTTCAGAGGGGCATGGCATTAAAATACACATAGTTAAAAAAAGTTTAAGTTTTATACATAAAATGCACCAATTGTCAAAGATTTGGGAGGGGCCTTGCATGTTCACACTTATAAGTGTAGTTCTGCCCATATATAGTTTTCTTATGTAACCCTTAGATATTGTAACTATTTGATATGCATCATCAAGTCACTAGGAATTGCTCACTCATTCTTATAACCCTCCTCAACTTATTAACAAAAGCTTTCACCATCTCACCCTACCTACCTGTTTTGGGATAAGGTATTTCAAACTCTGAGCCTTCTACCTATTTCAAACATTTTATATTCATATTCTTTCATTCAAATTCTTCCATTCTTTATTGAATTGCCTCCATGGTAATGACACCCGATAAACATGCGAAGAAGATCAAATAATCTGCATAAGAGTGCACCTTGCTCATTTTGGATATTCCAAATTATGTTTTAATATTTATTATAGTCTAGCAAGTTAGAAACCATTTAAACCATATGGGCTCATGTTATTCCATGAGAGGTACACATCTCAGTGAATACTTTAGCCTGAAAACACCACAAGATCATTAGGTAGTCCAGTTGAGGTACAAACACTTCTTCATAGCCACCACTGATAGGAATCTAATCATATTAGCAAAAAAGAATCATTTCAACATAATCGTTGCATTCAACGCAATATCATGTAGAACTTACTGATATCAGTGGTTCAAGACTATTTTAGCAAAGAAGAATAACATGATTTAACAAAAAGAATTCACACTCAACTTTTGCGTTCATTGTTGGATAAAAATGAAAAATAAAATTATCGACAGTAACATACAATCAATTTGTATGAAGAACCAGAAATGGCATCTGTTGTGCAATAATCAATAAACAGAAAACATCTAACAAGCACAACCTTTAACATAGAAAGGGGAACCTATAAACATTAATGTGCATTCATAATTTGAGAAATTCCACGTTTTGGTGCTAGTTTGAAACATAATCACACTATCATAATCCCAAGTCCAAAAGTAAACTCAATATTTTCACATTCCTATAGCTAATAAACATTTGAAACTGTATTTTCCACACTAGAAGAGAAAAAAAAGCATTGCAGAAGAGCAAAAGAAAGGTCATCGCTATTGTTCAAGCAAATGGAAACCATTGTTTCGACTACCCAATAACACATTATTTGCAGCGAGATTACTAGTAATTGCTAAAAATCAAGTTAAAAAAATTGGCAGCAAAATTAACATATATCTTTTCCTTTTGTTGAATTAACATACATCTTTTGCGAGACTGTGATGCTAATAATAAGCGGAAATGAAAAATTCGCTTGCAGTCTGCACGCCCTTTGAAGCATATTCAATATTGGGATTTCTTCTCAAAGTCCCCTGTGATGAAAAGAAGAATCTTAGCATTAAAATATATATTCAATTCTTTCAGAAAAAATCGCTACATAAACTATAAGCTTCCTCCAAGGGATTTTGGTTATATGCAGATCCAGTAACTTTTTTTCAGAAGAAAGAGGATGGCTGTCAAGGCAGATGATCATCCAAATTATTCATGTAAAACATGGATGGATCCAGGGCAAAGTACCGGAGATCCAATAAATTAAGAAGAAAAGAATAACAGGTATATCCATGTTTTTTGAAGCAAAGATTAGTTTTGCCCATATTCGAACGAGACAATTAACAAAAAAGAAAAAAACTTTCTAACCTTTGAATCAAATCTAACAATTGAATATTTGCAATCACTCCCTGCCAACTATTTCCAACCATGACAGATTAGCCTGCTAAGAGTTTTTGGTACATCCAAAAGGCAATACGAAGGAGACTAAATGGCAAGATACCTGATACGCCCCGGATTGTGACAACTGATAGAATGCTTCTAGTCTAACAAACATAAAATAAGATGTTCAGAAAGAAATTGGACTGATACTTGTCTAACCTTAGGTATTAACCTAGCCCATATTGCAACTTACTGTCCCTCCACATGGATTTTATACAGATATGATACATTTTACCTACACTCGTATCTGGTGACCTTACGAGTTTGATTATGAAGTTTAACAACATTTCTCAAGCATGACTATTCATCAAAAGGATGTACATCAAAGATAGAACCTTAACATTACTACGAGTCAAAAGCTACGTCTAAGAGTCCTTGATGTACTTGTTAATAATTTCTTAAATAGGTTAACATGGATCGAAGTTCAGATACAATAAGAATGTAGAATAACATGCTAGGTCATCAGAACATTAAGGAGCTAAAACTTCTAAAGAAAAAGATTAATATTGTCTGATTGAGGTTATCTTGTGTTGCATAAGTACGGGTATGGTACATTTTACGGGTGCGAATGTACATTTGCTTTTTAAAAATCTAGGTATGGGTACAGCAATATAAAAAAAAGTCAAATATTTCACTGAAAAAAAGTCAAATATATATTATACATAATATAGGAAATTAAAATGTCATAAAATAAAAAAAATCATAACTAATAACATAATAAGAAAAATGTAATAAAAGGTTGGTCTCAAATTTGGTGTGGACTTAGGATTTCTCTTGAATCCTAAGCTCAGCCCATAATTGATGAATCTGATTCAGTAGAAGCAAGATCTAGATCACAAAAGAAGATTTACAACTTCGTGTAAGCTTAGTTTTTTTTAGAAGCACGTTTTTATGCATATTAATAGTGTCCTTATGCAAATACCTTTTTATTTCATAAACATCATGTACATGGCCCCCCAAAAAAACATCACGTATATGGTTGATAGGTAAAGTATAACTAGCATGAGTCATCCAAGACCAATATAATGAAATTTAAAAACATAATTTCTGCATGAAATGCCAAAGAAAAAAAATATTCAGAAAGACTTGTCAGCCATGTGTTTCTGGAAATTCGACTCAGTACTCACCTTCCTTTGAATCTCTTTTCAATAATGAACGAACCGGAGCTTTGAAGACCCCTTTAAAGACTAAACCGAGTATAAGAATTTAGTCTTTTCAGAAGAGGCGGAGCCATCGGCACAACTATCACTTACAGAGGCAGGAGGCAGAGGGCTACGGTTTTTGCTCTTCTGTTAGCGATCTGGTTACAAAGGAATAAGGATGTTTTCAAGGGGTAAAAGTACTACGTGGAAAACATTACTTTACATGCGCGGTTCTTGGTTGGAGAGCAGTCCTCCAGTGGCTGATCCTTAATGAGTTATTCGTTTATCTTGAACTTACAATATATTATTTCGGATGAACATTCTTAGTTAATCATCCTCCTTCTGCTAAAAAAATGAAATTAAAAAACATCCTTTGATCAATCTCAATCTTGATTCACACAGAAATTTTGATGTTAGAGAACTTTTTATACATATCCTATCGTTCTGAGTGCAATTGTAGTTTAATCTATCTGTAACGGATCTTACCCCTTCACCCACATAACCCTGTCAAATAAGCAACCGTGAACTTTGATATTACACTAGGGCGCTTCAAGTTAGAGGTAAACATTTAAGTATTGAACTAAAACTAGTTGTGCCAAATTTGGCAACATAAACCTCAATAACATGAATATTTTTTGAGAAAACTCAATAACATGAATATTGATGAACACAAGGCAACACAAATAAGAAGTAGGTAATGTAAAGAAAAGATTAGTCTTTCACTAGACTATATTTTAGTTAAAAACAATATTTATGAATCACCATAAAGAAAATGAGAAAAGAGATAGACAACATGACCAAGATGGAAAGACCAAGTCCTGCGCATGGCCTACAACACAAAATAGTATGAAAAGAAAAAATGGAACAACCGAAAAATTGGATATTGCTCATTCAAGCCAATTGTTCTACAAAATAGTGTTTCTTGAATTGCTAGCCATCACTCAGTCACATCCTTAGGGTTATAGCTACGTTATACGACTATGTGAAGATAAAATTTACAACTGCTTGAATATCTAATGTTTCAGGAGAATGCAAATAAGAATTAGCCCCTATGAATAGGAGAAAATATACGTGACAGTTTAGCTGGATATCTAAAGAAACAAGTTGTACATATGTACTTATGCATATAACACAAAGAAACATAATAACTCTTGGCTTTTAACTCATTCTTATTGTGCTCAAACCAACTTAATATCATATTGTATGCATTCTATAGATTCCTATTTCTATCCTCCGGTTTAAATTAATATAACCTCTCTTGTGAAGTTAATGAAAAAGTTCGAATCGTGTCTTATGAATCATTTGGTTACAACAAACAAGGAGAGACAAATATGCACAGTACATGTGGAGCATAGTTTTTTGTGTTGGTCTTTTCGGAACATCACTAAGGAAACTGAAAACTCCAACTAATAATCCTCGGCTCCTCACATGCAAAAGAATACAAATCAGATATCATTTGAACATCCAAGAATACAGATAAATTGCAAAAAATCATCCTGTAAATCTATATAGTTTACCCATCGGAAAAATGTATATATTTTTTATCCTATTAAACTGATAAAAATATATATTGCAGATCATATAGAAATGCCGCAGATACAGACGCATCACATCAATATGATCAGCAGGAGCCATCAAAAGGACAGCATTAATTGTGCTATGGAATTTTGGGAAGCTTCATTAAATGATGATGCTGCCTCAATCTATGTTGCCGGCACAATACAACTGAAGCGATCATATCCAGGATTAGTGGTTATGCCACAAGTTGAAAGCAATATAGGAGAGTCAATGCTAACAGACCTCAACAATTCAAACACACATCAAGCAAGACGTGAGGCTCTTACACAGAGGATAAGTACAACTGAGGATAAACAAGTTGACTGTCTCTCAAGCTTGAATGAAGTGACGAGAGCAAAGGTTAGACCTTCCTTGGTAAAAGGTCAGTGGTGTAATAAGCATTCATGCTAGTGTGAACAAACAACTGAGACCTATGCATAGGGATCTCCTCTTACGTAGAGAAATAGTTGTAACTGTGAACATAAGCCAAGTTGACCAAATCACTATAAAAATCATGTTGTCTTCCGTGTGTCTGTTGTTATTGTAGTTAATTCTTTCCTGACTTCTATAGCAACTATTATATCAGGATTTCTACGTGTACATTTATAAGAAAGAATAGCAAATAGCAGCTAACATTGTCGGAAGGCTGTAACTGCAAAGTTCTTAGCCCTTTAATACTTAGCAGCATATCAGATTCTAAATATTCAAATACTCGCAAAATGAGTCAAATATCAATTAGACACACTGAAACAGTGATTTTATTAATCAATTTTCAGAACTAATCTTTTAATCAATCTATTCATTTTATTCGAACAATTGAAGGGTAAAATCGAAAGGAGGTTCTCCTTGGCATTATAACAAACAGCTAAGTAGCAAACTACCTTAATCAAGTTTTATCATCTATATCATGCAGCATTAATTGAAACCAAGTGAACCCTTGCATCTACTCGTTATCCTTGCAAACAATCCAAAATGAGAAACATTGATATCAATGCAAAGGGGCTTGAATTACCACAACAAACATACTCGTCAGCAAAGGAGGAGGCGAGAACAGAAGCATTGTGCAGCATAGAGGAATACGACCATGGCGACGAATAAGAAGCGGAAGTAAAAGAGAGAAGAAAAAGAAAAAAAAGACCTGATCTTTTTTACGAGAATGGTCCGGCGGGCGATATCCTGGGAGTGGACGCGCATCTCCAGGTTCTTCCGGGCGAGGACGCGCTTCTCCGAGTTCTTGAGGTGGTGATCGACCCGCCGCCGGATCAGGCTCTCCATGCTGCTGGACGTCATCTTGCGCTGCATCACCGTCTTCCCGCTGCTTCTTTGTTTCTAAGGTCTGCATCACCGTCTTCGTCTTTCCCGTAGAAAGCTGCATACTCCCATTGGAGTTTCCGGCGCTTCCATGGCCGGTGCCGGTGCCGGTGCCGGTGCCGGTGCCGGTGCCGCCTCCGCCGTGGAAGACGCGGCCATCGCCTTCCCGTTCGATTGCTGCTGCT
Organism: Pontederia paniculata; assembly: GCA_001647135.1. Classification (NCBI taxonomy): domain Eukaryota; kingdom Viridiplantae; phylum Streptophyta; class Magnoliopsida; order Commelinales; family Pontederiaceae; genus Pontederia; species Pontederia paniculata. The sequence continues at coordinate 159,066 of LTAE01000219.1, read as the reverse complement.
TTGTTTCAAAGGTCTCCTCCATGTCCGGTGCCTGGAACGTGTTCGACGTGCGTCAGGTATTTATAACCTCTCGAGGAGGTTGGTTTCAAGAAGGTGTAAATTACGACTTTGCCCCTTTCCACTATTCGGAAAAAAGGTTGTTTCCACTTTCCAAAATATGACTTTGTTGCAATAAAAATAGTTTTTTTTTCATTTTTTTAAATATTTTCTAAGATGTCTTGAACGAAAATTATACTATCAAACGCTTGTAGAATCACTACGTTGAGATTAATGAGGTAGTCCACATGCAATGGGGGTGTGACTCACTTTTAATTTCATTAAGATGTTATCATTAAATCATTACTTATCTCCTAATAAACGCTCGCTCCCGGCCGACACCAAATTCATCTTCACTTTTGAACGAACCGATGACTTCTAGTTAACGCCTATTTGAACTTTCGATGTGAGGTTCTCGTGTGAGGTCGTGGAAAAAGTGCACGATAAGAAAGTTAGTAATGACTTTAACAATCACCTTCGGAAATCGACATAAAATGATAAATGATGGGCTATAAAGGTGTTTGGAGAAGTTATAGTAAATGGACATTTTGGGTAACTATATAACTTGCCCCTTCTTCTCACATATTGATAAAATATGATTCTTCAAAATGTGTTTTGATCTAATTATTTTGACTTATTTATAATATACCCTCGTAGATTAAGAATCATTGAAAATATTAAAATAGTAGTTTAAGCAAATATATTGGGTTGTATGAGTGTCACATATTGTTTACTCATCTAATTTTAAAGGAAAGAGTATAATTAAATAAATATTTAAAATTAAAGTAATACAATTCATCCACAAAAGGAATAAGCATAAAATCTATCGTGACAATCGTTGTATGACACAATTATTGTTCTCATTAGTTACCATTATCCCAAATATTCATAGTAATTATAATTGTGTAAATATTCGATGATTAATTTTATAAAAGCATTTGTAGTATATCTTCATTTTTTTTTTCAATCAACTCCATGATAATCAATTGATCTTCTACATCATTTGTCACTATTCAGATTCTACTATTTCTTCTTTACTAGTGTTGCACGATATTAAGTAGGTTCATCGTTCTCTTTTAATCAATCCCCACGGGTTCTTCAAATATTTACTTATGAAATCTTAGTCTCTTCTATTGCTTTGATCAATGTCCATATATTCATTGACAACATATCTTGATGCAATAATAATTTTAACTTATTAGGTCTTTGCATCACGTATTAATTTTCAATAGTAATTATATGGTGTGATTACTTCACAAGAGTAAGAATGACACAAGTTATTGGTTGAGTACTTGACTTTGACACATAATCATATTATAGAATAAAAGAGTCACACTTACATATTTCTAGAAGAATAACGTGATATCTTAAAGACATACATACCTAAACATATGGTATTATTGCAAATCTCTTGTCTTAATATCAAAAGGTAAATAGTTATCGAGTATCAACTATGTCAATCACAAAGTGTAACGCACTCAAAAGTACACTATGTCATATGGTAGAATGGTCTTCTAAAATGCTACGATATTTCTTCTTTGTTTGTACTTTGACCAATTGATTTACGAACATAATGAACACATCATGCAAAAATCGATACTTTAAAATAAAATCTTTATTCAATAGTCTAGTTAAATAAAATATCATAATACATAGTTCGATAAAGAAAAAATATAACTAATAAAAGTTCGATAAATTCTATTACAGAAGTAAAATTTAATTCAATCTGGACTAATCATTTGCAAGCCACCACATCACGAATGTTCGCATCACAAGTATCATCGCGTATTCATTACTTTGATCACCTACAAGATCAAAAGCAGGGGAGACAATTCACCCATGAGCGATGAAAATACAATATATAAAGGAGATATGCAATAGGAAAAATCATATGTTAAAATATAACAAGGAAAATCGATATCAAAGTTAATATCTTCATTCTTATTTACCATTTTCTCCTTCTCATTGTTGTATTTCTTTCTTTATAATATCATTAATTATTTAATTGTAAAAATCTCAATTGCATTGCTATGATACAATATCCATTCTTTCTTATTCAATAGGTTCTCATCAAATTCAAACTTTTGCTTATGACCCTTTGTCACTTTTTATTACTTTGTCCTAAGTTGTTCAATTATCACAATCAATAGCGAACATTTAACAATCATGAATGTTATTAATTTTAACCCTAGTATCATTAAGGCTAGTTATGCTTGAAAATCTGATAGATAATAATACCCAAAAGGATTGACAATTATTTTCGAAGAAATTCATAAACAATTATTCCTAAAGGGATCCAATTACTCCATGTCTAAGGTTTGTGTTAACAATTTATCGGGAACCAAATCATAAAATTTATGGATCAATTAATCACATGCATTTATCACTTTTAATCTATTACCAAGGATAGCTAAACCTCTTTCTAAGTTATGGCAAATCATCATATCAACAAACAAAAGTTTAGCAATACATACAATAAAATATAATCAAATATCTTTCTATCTTTCATTTATAGAGGAAACATGACCTGTGTCAGTGGTAGACACGGTCCATTTTCCAATTGCCATTCACACGTTCATCGTCGACAGGACACGACCCGTGTCGAAAATGAACATGGTCCATGTCGCTTATGATGGTATTAAGATTGTGAGCGGTTCGAATTCAAGGTGACCCGATTTGCATTTGCTCCAGTTTAATTTTATACAAACATGATACATTTTACCGAGACTCTATCTTATGAGCTTACGAGTTTGATTCTAAAGTTTAACAACCTTCTCAAACATGACTATTCATCTAAAGGATGTACATTGAAGATAGATCCTTAACATTACTACGAGTCAAAAACTACTTTTCTAAGAATTCTTGATGTACTTGTTAATAATTTCTTGAATAGGTTAACATGGATTGAAATTCAGATACAATAAGAATGTAGAATAACATAACAGGACATCAGAAAATTAAGTAGCTAAAACTTCTAAAGAAAATCATTAATAGTCTTACTGAGGTTATCTTGTGTTGCATAAGTATGGGTGATACCTTTTAGACAATCATATATGGTTCAGCATAATATGTAATATTACATTAAATATGGTTTGTTTTCTAAATTCTATTGATGATTATATTATTAGTAACTTTATATTATCTAAAAGTATCATATAAACTATATTTAATTGTAAAAAAATTCAACGTAAGCCATTGGAAAAGTGAGAAAAACAATTAAAAGTTTATAAGAGAAAAGATATATTATTTAATATGAAATAAAAAGTAACTAACAATTAATCACAATTAAAATTAAACAAAATTAGTCACACAATTCATATATTTGTTGCATTAGTTAAAAAAATTATATTTAAAAGGAAAGAAAAAATTATGAGCCACCTTCAATTGAAATACAACCTACATGAAGTTTGATAAAAACAGTTAAAGTTAGACCATTCATGGTTTGTAAAACAAGATAAAAAAAAAATATAATCAATGATGGATATAATTGTTACTTTTAATATTAAAATTTTTGAAGATTTTTTTTTCAAAATTTTACTAAAATGATATCATTAGTAGTTTTATATTGTTAAGTAATCTTAAATGACACTATAGTTATTATTAAAAATGCATTTAAGCTATTTTATTTAATGAATTATAAAAAATGCAAATTTTACCAAAAAAGTTAAGAAAATGCGTAATTAAAATAAATGTAATTGACATATTCATTACATTTAAATGATTGCAAACTTAAATTATTTAGTTATATGGGAAAAGATAAAAATAGGTACAAATGTAGTTGTGAGAAGATTCGAAACTTGGCACCTAAACTTGCCCCTCTGATGGCAAAATGCTTTTAAAATTAGGAATGTCCTATAATTATCCATGCCTGCAGACTTCCCCATTGTATATAGAGAGATATTAAGGCACAATTAGAAAATATTTTCTTTCACGACCATAATTTTTCGGCGTATGAAATATATACTAGTAACTATAATTTAATAAATAAAATAAATACTAAAAAATTATATAATTATTTAATTATTTAAGTGGATATATGACTTTAACAAATATCATCAGGATTTGAGTAAAACTCCTAATGATATTTCTTTATTAATAATTTACTTTTATATATTTTAATCCCTCTTAATTTTTAATAATTTACTTTTATATATTTCGATCCCTCTAACTTTTATTCTTGGATCCGTTCTTATCAGCTTGTTTTTCTTCTTTTCCGACATCTTCACTAGTTATAATTCAAGAGATCATCTACAATGCACAAAAAAATAATACTATAATACCAAAATACCATTAATTGTTATGAATTTCTTTTTTTTATTGTCATCTATAATTTTAAAATTACTCGAACTTGAGACCTCTTTAAATAAAGAAAAGCTCTTTATCACTTTATTTCAACTCTCGTAAGCTCAACATGTTTTCATAACTCACAATAATTTTAGAAACGAAACGAGCTACACATAAAAAGGATCACACACACGACATAAAGACTTAAAATTATAAACAATTTTAATTTTAAATCTAAATTTTTTTATACAATTTTTTTTTTAAAATCACGCTTTCTATTTAAAAGTTCGCACATTTTGCTTATTTCATTATACGGTTAACAATTGAATACAGATATCACAAGATGTCAAGATGTCGATAATTCCATAGTGTTTAATTGAATACAACAATTGAAATATGAAAACAAATAACAAGCAAGACCATGAAGAAAAAGGACGACTGTAAAACATAATATTTGTTGATTATGTTGTTCAAATGAAATTGGCATTCATTGTTTGTATGTCCATTAACATTTCAAATGGAATTAAACAAATATCAAGTGGGTACTGAATTAAGGTTACATGTAAAACATTGCCTTACTAAGGGCAGTGTCCTAAAATATTCTAAATGGTAACTCGAGTCCCCGAACTCCGCCAAAATTTTCAAAAGGTAATATGCTTCTTTGGATGCATGAAGGAAACTACTTCCATAAATCTGCAAACTCATCTGGCTCCAATGGATTTGACATTTCGTGCATTTTTCTCCTCGTCTTCGCCTTAACCTTCTTAGCATACTTTCCAGCCTTTTGCTTCTTCTCAAGGGCACGAATCTATGGCATAAACCGAAAGGGGGAATTAGAGGGAAAAGATGAATAGATGTTAACTACCGAGCTATATAATGCAAAGAAAATCTTTACTTTATCAGTATCAAGATACATTTTTCAAGAAATTGATACCGAACTTGCAATCTCGCAACATTCCATTCGTGTGCAGAAAGCAGTGAAATAATGTAGTTAGATACCTGGTTTGGTGATACGTAGAACGGATTCTCGTACAATGTCGGACCGCCAAAACTGCCACCAAATATTTTGATGGGATTCAAACAAAATCTTGGACCAACCTGTTTCCAAAGGACCCATATCATTATCAAAGGTTGAAGTAAAACCAACGGCTCACACCTTAGGAATATCAAAGTACCTCAATGAGGGTCATTTTGTCTAGACCCCCTCTCTCGACCTTATCTGTCTCATTGTGAGGCACAGAAATCTGTGAGCAAAAAAACAAGTGTGGGTCACATTTTTAAATCACAAGTGTTGGTGTCGTATGGCGATAATGCAATAGAACTACCAATGACTACATCAACACTGAAATAACGCTAAAAAAAGGCAGCAGCAATCTCCTGCAAAAGATCACATCAACTGGGCCTTAGATGTCATGGCCATCCCAGAAAACTAGCAGTACAAGGACAAACCTGAGTGTGAATAATTAATAGGTTGCACTACACAATGGTAAAACAAACCAGTCCATGCAAATTCTTCAGAGTCCAAACAAAGTCTGATGAAGTATTAAATACACAAACCAGAGTGTGAACAATTAATAGGTTCCTTTCAAAAAAAAACAATTAATAGGTTGCATTATACAATGCTACAAGCCAGGACATGCAAATTCTTCAGAGCCCAAACATAGCCTGATAAAGTATTAGATACCCAAAAGTATGATGACCATCTTTCTGAGATTGAGATGCAGAAGAGAGAATTCATAATGCTGCCAAGTTGATTGTGAAGAACTTTATAATCCTCATAGACCATCTCTTAGAGGAACCATCTTGTAAATGCAGATCAACTCACACTTTACATATATCTTAACATACTCATGTGGTATCCAACATGGCCAACAATCAATAAATTACATCAACTCTAAGGATAGTATCCCAACAAAATCTATATAATTGGCAGTTATGAAGGAAAGAAATTTAATACATTTTGTCACAGCATTATCCAAATCATTCGAAGTATAACTAATACATCACTTATAAATTCACAAGTATGACCTATATATATAAATATATATATACATATATATTATACACACACAATATGTATATTGTACTGTAACTTTTTTGCTTTTTCAGAGGAAAAAAAAGATGAATAACCAAGATAATCATCCAAACCATTAATTCATTTCATCATAAGGAGACTAGTGTAGATTTTAGATTATGGTAAAATAGTCGATTATCTACACCCAAAAATAAAAATGCTGTTGAATACAAAAATTCCATGCAGCAAGAGAATATATTACCTGGTAATTGCGGAACCATATATGATTGTCTAACAGTGAAAAGACAAGGACATGATCATGGAAAGGTTTAGATTTCCTGTGGTCCTTCGGAGTCCCAAAAATCTGTTAATTAAATATAAGCATATCACTATCTCTGAAGACAATAACATCAAGCAATTGCATAAAATCAATAGCAGCCTCACTAGAATGCAAAGTGACTCAATTGAGGACATTTCTAGTTCATGATCTGTTCATTAAAAAGCCAAACAAGAGTTTACCTGAGTTATCATTTCTTTCACAAGCTTCCAGCGAGGTTCATCATCAAAGTTTGAAGAAAAGGTTATAATTGGCCGTGATCCTCTCAAATGATTTCCAGTAAGCTTCAGTTCCTCCATTGTGTGAACTTCAAAGTAAAAAGAAAAGAAAAAAAATACTACTTTCAGATAATATAAATGCTTAAAGTAATAACACTTTGCTGATAACAGAGATCTCCACATTACTTAATAACATCTCAAATGTTCTGTTCATGCACAATGTTGAAGACAGTTACCAGCATTAACCAAAAATTTGACGGAAGGTCCATTTGGAGCCTTGGACATCCAAAGGTAGAGATCCTTCTGCTTTCTGCACTGTTATTGAAGTACAAAAGAACGTATTAATAATAAGAAATATAGTTAACTGGCTAAACAAAAAGTGTAAATAAAAAATTCTTCAATGGAAATAAGCACACAAGCCATTTTGCAATTGAGATAAACAAGAGTGTCTTTTCACTCATAAAATTACAGTCAAAGATGTATTTCAAATGCAGCAGATAAAGGGATTCATAAGGAAAATAATCAGAATAAACAATCAAATTCAGATGCAAAGGTGAAGTACAATTATTATATACAAGAAAAACTCCCTCTGATAAAAAAGCATGACACAAATGCCATACATAAACACCAAGTTCTAAGACCAAATAAAGTATATAGCTACTGACCACATGATACAGTAACATAATGCTAGAGTCTACCTTCAGAAATAGAATTTGAACTAAAAGACGGATAGAATCATTAAAATTCTCACCTCGAAAAACATGCTACTAGAACAGTTTCTAAGCTCCATCAACTCATTAAGAGTGGCACCTTTAGTCTCTTTTGATTCGACCTTGCTATCTTTCTTGCAGTGAGGCAGAAGAGATACCAAGTTCAACATCAAGTGGCGGTACCTTAACATCCCATCAAACAACATTAGCAATATCAAGGAAATAAAAGAACATAGTAAATCACAAGAAAAAGCAAATCACCTATATGTAATTCTTCGGGAGCAGGTGACAAGGACCTTCTCTTTGTTTCTAAAAAAAGGCGAATCATTCTGCTTCTCACCTTCGCCCTCTTTCCACCCCAAAAGTGTCCTTTTTGGCCTAGATGGTATAACTTCTTCCTTCTTTGCAGTTTCTGAGGCCTGCTCATGCTTCCTTTTCTTCCCCATTTTGACAACTTTTATACAAAAAGACGTAGTTTATAAAAAAAATCATTAATTTTTGAATGAAATCATGTGCTTCTACAAGATTCTTTAATTAAATATATTCATATCTTACTTTGCAGATATAAAAATAAAAACATTGTAATTTCTTAAAATTGAAGCAAAAGTTCAATTCCTAACCGTAAATATGTAAGACATGTAAAAATTGGCAATAACATTTTTTTTTCAATCATTAGGATTTAAAACAATTGAACATATCATATTATCATGAATTTATGATTACTAGGTATAAGTCACAAAGCAGTTCATAACAATTTCATAACTGATAAATAAAATAGTTCATAACCATCTGATGAAAACCTTTACTGCCAAAGCTGCTAAGTTAAGTTGAAAAAAAAATCAATACTGAAAAAAAGAACTCTCTGCTTACGAGTAGCTTGGAAGCTGTCAACAGCAGGAAAGCATCAGGCTCCCTGCTCGTGCAGAGAAGGAGCTCGCTCACGGCAGGGAGCCTTTTGGGGAGAGAAAAGGTTCCCTGCTCACGAGCAAGCTTCGAGCTCCCTGCATGAACAGAGAGAGAGAGAGAGAAGGGGAGAGGGAGAAGGAGAGGGAGAGACAGAGTACCGGCAGGCAGACGCAAGCGAGCAGCCGCAGCAACAGGGCAGGGCGCGAGCGAGCAGAGGCGGCGGCGGCAGGGCGGCGTGAACAAGAGCACGAGACGGTGAGCGAACAATAGCGAAGTTAGGGCATGGCCCTTTTTTTTTTACCCGAGTATATAAACTCCCAAATAATAATTAAAAGTCCATCTAATTTAACCAGCCCATTTACTCGAACAAATTCAAAAATCTCATTTAAGTGAGTTGCGATCAAAATATAAAAAAGGGGCAATCCCTCTCTCTCTCTCTCTCTCTCTCTCTCTCTCTC
>LTAE01000219.1:108629-149833 GCA_001647135.1 Pontederia paniculata | reverse complement strand
ATATATATATATATATATATATATATATATTACATCGAAAAGTTGGAGGGAGGCGAAACTCTCCCCTTCTCACACACATTCTATGTGGATCTGCCCTTGATTCTCTTCACCATTTTCGGCTCAAGAAAGAGTTTGAGAGAATCAATGGAGATCAAGAGAAGAAGAAAAGAAGGACCTTGAAGCTTAAGAAGAAGAATAAATCATCAAAGAAGAGAAAGAGAGAGAGCACAAGAGCCAAGGTATGTAAAGGAAATTCAATTCCTCTTCTTTCTCACCTCAAATTCTAAATTTGAGGAGTATAAGAACACTTGTTCTTAGAAAATAGAAATGAGAGGGAGCACATTAGGTTTTGTTGCATGAATAATATGTGTCATTGGTTCTTATGTCTTGTTCCTTTTTAATTATGTTACCATGAATCATATGATGCCTATTATAGCCATGTTATATTCTCATAATGTTTTAATTGAGCATTATTATTATTATTTTCATGTTCTCAAACCCCTATGATGTTGATGAAGTGAACTATGAACCCTAGGTCATATATATGAACCTTAGGATGGATATGTAAATCCTATGTTGAAACTTAGATTAATTGCATTTGATATGATGATTTTAGTGTCTAATTTTGCATGTCATGAATCCTAGAACATGAGAACTAACTTAGGTATGGAATTCCTCTTGTAAAAGTGAGTTACAGAGGCAAAATTAGGTAAATCAAAACTTCGAGGAAGAATACGGAGGTAGGACTCCTCTAGGTCTCACTACGGCCCAACCATAATGAGCCTAAGTTTGCTACAACCATATGGGTCATAGCGGCCCCATATAGGGCCTTAGTGAGCCCCTTAAGGCCGTAGTGGGCCTCTACAAACCGTAGGCATGTATTGGACCGTGATGATGCCTAGGATCATAGCGAATTCATTCTTTATCGAATTATTTTGAATGAGAACAAAGTCTGACTACGACCCCACTACGATCCAACAACATTGAACTCATATGAGGTCATAGCGAGCCCTGAAATGGTCGTAGTGCACTTGATCACGACAGTAGCGCACCCCTTTTGGCCCGTCGTGTATGCTATCCTCACTTATATTTATGATCAACAATTACGACGTTCGAAACTTGATCCATGATTGTCAATGTTTGGATCATTACATTTGTCAATCGTGATCATGTCTTTTCGATCTGACAATTAAAATATCAAATACTTTTATCTTCTTCTGAATTATTTTTACTTATATTTCCTCATTTATAATATTTTTTCAATATCTAATCCTTCTAAACTAAAAACTTAAATTTTAATCTAAAACTTATCTCGATTTTTCTCTCAATTTCTTTCATTAGATTCATAAAAAATATGATTAATAATTATGAATATCAGTTGTACTTTAACTATTTAATATGCTAACAAATTTAAAAAGGAAAACAATGTAGTAAAATCAAATAATAGTTAATAATTATGAAAAATGGGCTCATGTTCTATTTTTAAAAAATTCTTATATTAAAAAAGTAAGGATAATAAAATTATTTGATTAAGCAATCATTCATAAAGTCAAAAGTATAGACATATCAAGTTGACAATAAATAAGCTTGTCATGTCAAGATACTACTATAAAGAGGTTGGAGAGCCTACTTAGCAGTTTTGCTAACTAGGCTCCTTAGCGGTGATATACACCGTCAGATTCGAATCTGACGGTCCGAGATCAAATATAAAAATTTAGAAAAGTTTCAAAGATTTGATCTCAAACCGTCAGATTCGAATCTAACGGTGTGGATCACCGCTAAGGAGCCTACTTAGCAAAACTGCTAAGTAGGCTCCTTTTTTCCTACTATAAAATATTATCAAATATATTTATATGCTCATTTAACATAATCAAATATCATCATACCAATTCGAATAAAAAACATGTAAGAATTGTATGAGCTCAATTTTTTTCATATCAAATAATTTTATTCAACAAACAATGCATACATGATTTTCAAATAATAATTAATAGGTAAAAATAATTTTTCATTTTTAACTAGTTTGTGGTTCAAGCATGCAACATATTATTTAAATTTATTAAAAATGCATCTCATTAAGTTTGAATAATCATTTAACATTTTATCATTGTCACAAAAATTTACAAGATCAAGTCTATATGTTCACTTTTCTTCTTTTTCCATAAAAATATGACACATTCATAACTCATAAGTCAAGGACAAGAGTAAAATTATAACTTTCTTTCCATGACAAATGGAGCAAGTAAATGATCATATATCTAATTATCAATGTATCATATCACAAGTCAAAGAAAGTTAGAACGTCAATTTCACAATATGAGCCTTAAATTTTTATTTCAATCTTCAAAAGATTTTCAAGATATACGTCATTCAAATATATTTAATAATTTTGCATAATAATTTATTTTCAAAATAAATAAGCAACATGTAAAAATTTCTTCTCATTTCGAAATAGTAGAGAAGATAATCATATGTGTGCACAAATATATCAAATTCGAATGAATTAGCACAAGTACCATTTTCATTTCAATTTCAATCCTTTTTTTTTATAATTTTATCAATCCATATGTGCTAAATTTTTCTTTCTTCTTACGTCATGAAGATTTTAAATTTCTAAATAAGATTATCGTATACAAAATTAGGAGATGAATATAAGAACGTATATAATCTTCTAAAAAAACATTTCATATAAAAAGATAATAATTTTCTACATATACGAGAGTAAGATGATCCAAAATTACAATATTATTATATATCATAATATGCGACCATTAGTATGACAAGATGTATCATATTATTTTCATTAATTCGAAATATGATTATGCACATTAACTTTTTTAAAAATATTCAAATAGTCGATATACGAAGATGAGAGCAAATTACTTATATGATATTTTATATAACATCTTATCATAATATTCAATTTCATGTATATATTTTGGCACATTTCAAAATCAATTTAAGCCAAATGATTATTCCATGAGAAGAAGACCGAATAGTCTGCATAAAAAGTGCACCTTGCTCATTTTGGATATTCCAAATGATGTTTAATATGTATTATGCCTATCAAGTTAAAAAAAACATTTAAGCCATATGAGCTCATATTTTTCATGGAGAGGCACACATGTTAACGAATACTTTAGACAAGTCTACATGGGAAAAACATGAAAAAGATGATGAATACATAAGTGAATATGTTTTCAAAGGAAGTTTGAGTTTTTTTCGATTAGATAATTTTCACCCAACAACTTATTTTCTTATATTATTTTTATTTATTCAATGACTATTTTGCCCTTTTGAATAAAAAAATTAAAATATCATATCGTCCTTCTCCTCTCCCTCCATCATCTCTCTTTGTCGACGACCTCACCGGCGAGCAAGGTGACCAAGCTTGATGGTGAGCTCTGTGTACAAGTGAGCTCGCGTGCAGATGAACTCGCCACTCGCCGACAAGAGACAATAGAGGGAGAGGAGAGAGACGAAGTAAGAGAGATAAGGAGTTTAATTTTTTTATTCAAAAGAACAAAATAATCATATAGTAAAGCAAAACAATATTCGAATTGAATGAAACTATGAAATCAAGAAAAGTTCAAATTTACTTTTACCCGATTATATAATTTAGGAGTAGATTTAAAACTTCACGTGAAAATAATCTGTATAGTACATTTTTTTCTGCATCTTTTATACAATTAATTTAGACCATCAATTTCGTAATTTAGAACAACAAACACAAAATTGGGTAGAAATGGCATCTGTTGTGCAATAATCAATAAACAGAAAACATCTAACAAGCACAACTTTCGACATAAAAAGGGAAGCTATAAGCATTAATGTGCGTTCATAATTTGAGACATTCCACTTTTTGGTGCTAGTTTGAAACAATTTTCTTTATATGAGTTTTGAACATAATCACACTATCATAATCTCAACTCAAAAAGTAAACTCAGGCCCTATTTGAATGATAATGAAAATAAAATATGGGTTAAAAAATTTTTATAGAATTACACTTTCTAAAAATCTTTTCTTTACATATTATTCTTCATTGAAATATTTTATACTATCGTTTGGATTGATTAACGAATGATAATTTCTCAACATAAATGTAGATTCAAAATAAGATCAAATAAAATTCAAATGACCAAATTCAAATTCAAATTCAAATATAATCAAATATGACAGTTATATATATGGTCAAAATATCAAATATTGCATACACCGTCAAATATAGAAGGATGTGAGGAGCAATAAAAGAGACAATGAGAAAGAAAAAAAAAACAACACTCTAGGCTTTTTTTTTCCATTGGAAACACATTTTTTTTCCTAAGGGTGATATCTCTCCATTTTTAGTATCCAAACAGCTATTTTGATAAATTTTGAATTATAAAAAATAAATCATTGAAATGAACTTTTTCTGTAGGATATGAAGGTATTCAAACAGGCCCTCAATGTTACCACATTCCTATAGCTAATAAACATTTCAAATTCTATGTTCCACACTAGAAGAGAAAAAAAAAAGCAATGCAGAAGAGAAAAAGAAAGGTCATCGCTACCCAATAACACATTATTTGCAGTGAGATTACTAGTAATTGCTAAAAAGTCAAGTTATAAGAAATTGGGAGCAAAATTAACATGCATATTTTCCTTCTGTTGAATTTTTGCTTTCCTTACTTTCCCTTTGATTTAATTTTAATCAAAGCCATCACCAAGAAAGTAATACATTACTGCTATAATGATGGCTCTGCCATTTAACTTGTGCAACATGTCTCTCAAGGGAAAAAAATCACATAAGCATAATAAGATCGATATCAGTATGTGTTGATTTCATAAATACGTTATCATAAAAATGCAAATTAACGGCAAAACATAGAGAAAAAGGAATGTGTAGCGCACTTGTACAGAAGTAACGACACTTTCTGTACAAATGAACGGTGTTTGAAATTATAGTGTCGTTACTTTTTGTTTCGCTACACTAACTACACTAAAATTGCCCCCAAAAACATATAGGCAACTATAATGCTAAGCAGTGAATACATATAACAAATGCAAAATGTTTTCCTATATAAAAAATAAAACCACACCAGTTATCTGCATTATTGCACTTGGTTAACTCACAGAGTACAAATGTATCAAGATTACTGTGATGCTAACTATAAGAGGAAATGAAAAATCCGCTTGCAGTCCACACGCCCATTGAAGCATATTCAGTGTCAAGATTTGTTCTCAAAGGCCCCTGTGATGAAAAGAAGAATGTTAGCGTTAAAATATATATCCAATTCTTTCAGAAGAAAACTTTGGTCGCTACAGAAACTGTAAGCTTCCTCCAAGGAGCTTTGGTTATATGGAGATCCAATATTTTTTTTTCAGAAGAAAGAGGATGGCTGTCAAGGCAAATGATCATCCAAATTATCCATGTAAACCATGAATGGATCCAAGGCAAAATACTGGAGATCCAATAAATTAAGAAGAAAAAGAATAACAGGTATATCAATGTTTTCTGAAGCAAATATTAGTTTTGAGTGAGACAATTAGCAAAAAGAAAACTTTCTAACCTTTGAATCAAATCTTGTTGGGAAATACGAAGAACAAGAGTAGAAAGATCACAAGAATGACAGAAAAACATGCATAGATTTTATATGGTTTGGAGATGGATCTCCTACGTCCACGGCCGTGGCAGAGAGTTTTTTTCACTATGTTAATGTTCAAAACCACAGAGTACATAACCGCTCCAAAAACAACATATATATGATGAAGCTAGGGCAACCGCCCACAGAATGGAGAAAATACATATATACCTCTAAAAAAATTTCTCGAGGTCTCTGCCCCCGAACCCCCGGCCTTCCGGGAAGGGGGGCGCTGCCCCCCTGCAACCACCCGCCAACTCACCGCCGAGTTGGATCGGCGCCAATAGGGATTGGATGATCAGTCTCCATCTGCTATCTCCAACAAATCTAATAATTGAATATTTGCCAAATATTTACAACCATGAGATTAGCCTGCTAAGAGTTTTTGGTACATCCAAAAGGCAATACGAAGGAGACTAAATGGCAAGAAACCTCAAACGTCCCAGATTGTGACAAATGATAGAATGATTCAAGTCTAACAAACATAAAATAAGTTCAGAAAAAAATGGACTGCTACTTGTCTAGACTCTATGGCAACTTACTGTCCCTCCACACAGATTTTATACAGATATGATACATTTTACCTAGACTCTATCTTATGAGCTTATGAGTACAAGAATTTAGTCTTTTAAGAAGAGGTGGAGCCATGGGCACAACTATCACTTACAGAGGCAGGAGGCAGAGTGCTACGGTTTTTGCTCTCCAGTTAGCGAGCTGGTTACAAAGGAATAAGGATCTTTTCAAGGGGTAAAAGTGCTACATGGAAAACATAATTTTACATGCCCCAGTTCTTGGTTGGAGAGCAGTCCCCCTCCAGTCGCTGATCTTTATGAATTAATCTTTTGTATCTTGAACTTGGAATATATTAATGAAGTCCGGGTGAACATTCTTAGTTAATCATCCTCCTGCTGAAAAAAAGAAATTAAAAAGCATCCTTTGATCAATCTCAATCTGGATTCACACAGAAATTTTGGTACTAGAGAAGTTTTTATACATATCCCATCGTTCCGAGTGCAACTGCAGTTTAATCTATCTGTAGCAGATCTTAACCCCTTCACCCACATAACCCTGTCAAATAAGCAACCGTGAACTTTGATATTACACTTGGGCACTTCAAGTTAGAGGTAAACATATAAGCATTGAACTAAAACTAGTTGCGCCCAATTTGGCAACATACACCTCAATAACATGAATATTTTTTTGAGAAAACTCAATAACATGAATATTGATGAATACAAGGCAATGCAAATAAGTGGGGTAATGTAAAGAAAAGATTAGTTTTTCACTAGACTATATATTAGTAAAAAAAATTATGAATCACCATAAAGAAAATGAGAAAAGATATAGAAAACATGACCAAGAGGGAAAGACCAAGTTCTGTGCATGGCCTACACAAAATCGCATGGAAAGAAAAAATGGACTCAACCGAAAAATTGCATATGGCTCATTCGAGCCAATTGTTCTACTAAACAATGTTTCTTGAATTGCTAGCCATCACTCGGCCACATCCTAAGGGTTATAGCTACGTTATACGACTATGTGAAGAAAATGAGAAAAGAGATAGAAAACATGACCAAGAGGGAAAGACCAAGTTCTGTGCATGGCCTACACAAAATAGCATGAAAAGAAAAAATGGAGTCTGTGCAACCGAAAAATTGCATATTGCTCATTCGAGCCAATTGTTCTACTAAACAATGTTTCCTGAATTGCTAGCCATCACTCGGCCACATCCTAAGGGTTATAGCTACGTTACACGACTATGTGAAGATAAAATTTACAACTGCTTGAATATCCAATGTTTTAGGAGGATGCAAATAAGAGTTATCCCCTATGAATAGGAGAAAATATACATGACTGTTTATCTGGAAATCTAAAGAAACAAGTTGCACATATGGTACTTATGCATATAACACAAAGAAACATAGTAATTCTTGGCTTTTCACTCATTCTTATTGTGCTCATACCAACTTAATGTCATACTGTATGCATTCTATCTATTCTGACTTCTATCCTCCTGTTTAAATTAATATAACCTTTCTTTTGAAATTAATGAAAAAAGTTTGAATATTGTCTTATGATCATTTGGTTACAACAAGCAAGAGACAAATATGCACAGTACATGTGGAGCATAGTTTTTTGTGTTAGCCTTTTGGAAACATCACTATGGAAATCTAAACATTTGAACATCCAAGAATACGGTTAAATTGCAAAAGATCATCCTGTAAATCTATACAGTTTACCCATCTAAAAAATGTATATATTTTTTATCCTATTAAACTGATAGAAATACATATTGCAGATCATATAAAAATGGCACAAATACAAACGCATCACATCAATATGATCAGCAGGAGCCGACACAAGGACAACATTATTTGTGCTATTGAATTTTGGGAATCTTCATTAAATGATGCTGCTGCCTCAATCCATGTTGCCGGCACAATACAACTGAAGCGATCATATCCAGGATTAGTGGGTACGCCACAAGGTGATAGCAATGTAGGAGAGTCCATGCTAACAAACCTCAACAATTGAAACACACATCAAGTAAGACGTGAGGCTCTTACACAGAGGATCAACCAAAGACATACAGATGACCGCTACAATAATATAAAGAGATTCATGACCAACTAACCACTTAACTCCTGCAAACTTGTAAAAGCCATTTAAGTGTTCTAAGCTTTATTTTTTTTTTCCTTTTGTAGAACAATCATTAAAGAACGAAAACTGAGGCTTCAGGCAAGCTGCAGCAGTGATTTGTCTCTCAAGCTTGAGGGAAATGCGCAGAGCAATCTGTAAAGTTTGGGCCTTCCATGGTAAAGGAAACTAATAATCCAACTATTAGTCCTTGCATGCGAAAGAATTTGTTAAATTAGATGTGTTATCAACAATCCTAAATGTTTAAGGCGTTAGGAAGAATAATATCTTTATATTTATATTTTTAACACTCTCCCTCATGTCAGGGTTGCTAACAACTTTAATCTAGCTCAGCTCATCATGTGGACTACTAAGGGAGGAAATTAATTTTTAATAAGAGCTCAATCGGAATTTGAACTCAAGACCTCCCATTCCTGCTCTGATATTATGTTAAATTATATGTGTTATCAACTATTCCAAAAGATTAAACCAATAGAAAGAACAAAGTCTTTATATTTATATTCATAAAAGACTTCAACTCAGACTGCTTGTGAATTTACATCCCAGAATAGGGTGAAATTGCAAAAGATCATCATGTAAATGTATATTGTTTGTCCCTATTAAAAATTATGTACAGTTTTGATGATATTAAACTGATAAAAATATATATTGTAGATCATTTGAAAATGTTGCAGGTACAAACGCATCAGATCAATGTGATCAGTAGGAGCCACAGCCAGAACAACATTATTTGTCCTAAGGAATTTCAGGAAGCTTTATTAAATGTTTACCTCAATCCATGTTGCCTTCACAATACAATTGAAGGGATCGTATCCAGGTTAGTGGGCGCACCACAAGTTGATAGCGATGTAGGAGAGTTAATGCTAACATACCTCAACAATTCATATGCACATCAAGCAAGACATGAGCTTATTACACGGATGATAAATCAAAGACATGCAGATGACCATTACAGCAATATAAAAAGATTCATGACCAACTAACCACATGACTCTTGCAAACTTGGAAAATTTGTCTAAGTGTTCAAAGCTGTAGTTCTTTCATTTCGTAGAGCCATCACTAAAGAGTGAAATTTTGAGGGAAGGCAAATTGCAACTGTGACTGTCTCTCAAGCTTGAATGAAGTGACGAGAGCAAAGGTTAGACCTTCATTGGTCAAAAGTCAGTGGTGTAATAAGCATTCATGCTAGTGTGAACAAGCAACTGAGACCTATGTATAGGGATCTCCTCTTAGGTAGAGAAATAGTTGTAATAGTGAACATAAGCCAAATTGACCCAATCAATATAAAAGTCATGTTGTCTTCTGTGTGTCTGTCGTTATTGTAGTTAATTCTTTCCTAACTTCTATAGCAACTATGGTATCAGGATTTCTACATGTCCATTTATAAGAAAGAATAGTAAAATATAGCAGCTAACATTGTCGGAAGGCTGTAACTGCACAGTTCTTAGTCCTTTAATACTTAGCAGCAAATTAGGTTCTACACATCCAAATACTAGATACAACTTGCAAAATGAGCATCAATTAGACACATTGAAACAGTGGTTATTATCAATTTGCAGAACTAATCTTTTAACCAATTTATTCATTTTACTCGAACAATTGAAGGTAAAATCCCAAAGGAGGTTCTCCTGGGCATTATAGCAAGCAGATAACTACCTTAATCAAGTTTATCATCTATATCATGCAGCATTAATGGAAACCAAGTAAACCCTTGCATCTACCCGTTATCCTTGCGAACAATCTGAAAGGCCATAAATTGATATCAATGCAAAGGGGCTTGAATTACCACAACAAACGTACTCGAAAACGATTTAGAGGCGAGAAAAAAAACATTCTGCAGCATAGAGGAAGACGACCGTGGCGATGAACAAGAAGCAGAAGTAAAAGAGAGAAGAAAAAAGACATGATCTTTTTTACGAGAATGGTCCGGAGCTTGCGGGCGAGATCCTGGGAGGAGGACGCGCTTCTCCGAGTTCTTGAGGTGGTGATCGACCCGCCGCCGGATCAGGCTCTCCATGCTGCTGGACGTCATCTTGCGCTGCATCACCGCCAGCGCCTGCTCCAGGTTCCCGTTCAGCACCCGCACTCGGATGCCCCGCGCCCAGTGCTTCTGCCAGTCAGGAGGGGCGGCTGCAGCCCCGGAGGCCACGGCGCCGCCAACTCTTCCGGCGTTGGGCGGTTGGACGTGCCGGAGGAAGGGGAGGGAGGAGGAGGAGGAGAGCTGCCGCGCCTCCCTGTGGCGCTGAGGATGAGCTTACAGTCCGGCGAGGAGATCGGAAACCGCGAGGGTGCCTAAGTCGAACGTAATTTTCTCGCGAGGGAGGGGCGGCGATGCTTCCATGACCGGTGCCGCCGGCAGTGCCGCCGCCGGTGGAAGACGCGGACACTTCCCGTTCGACTGCTGCTGCTTTGTTTCAAATGTCTTCATGTCTGCTATTTATAACCTCTCGAAAGTGCAAATTACGACTTTGCCCCTTTCCACTATTTGGAAAAAGGTTGGTTTCAAGATAGTGTTTTGTTTTCAACTTTTTTCTTTTTTTTTTTATATTTAATCACTATCATCACTCTTAAATAACTATGATGAGACTAATGAGATAGACTACATGCAAGGTGGTGTGACTCACTTTTGATTCTTTTTAGATTTTATCATTAAATCATTGCTTATCTCTTAATAAAAGATCGCTCCGCGCCAACACCAAATATATCCCCGCTTTTGAACATACAGATGACTCTTAGCGAACACCTCTCTGGACTTTCTTGTCACATTTTGATGTGAGGTTCTCGTGAGAGGTCGCGCAAGTGAACAAGTGCATGGTAAGAAAGTTATTAATGACTTTAATAGCCACCTTTACAAATTGGCATAAAATGATATATGATAGGGTATAAAGGTGTTTGGAGAAATCATAGCAAATGAACATTTTGAGCAACAATATCACTTGTCTCTTCTTCTCACATATTAATAAATATATGATTCTTCAAAATGTATTTTGATCTAATTATTTTGATTTATTTATAAGATACCTTTTTAGATTATGAATCATTAAAAATATTAAAATAGTAGTTAAATCAATATATTGGTTTGTATGAGTGTCACTTATTTTTAAAGGAAAGACTTTCAAATAAATATTTAAACTTAAAATAATGCAGTTCACCCACAAAAAGAATGCAATTGTAAACATAAAATCTATCATGAGTGCAATCATCATGTGACACAACTATTGTTCTCATTAGTTATCATTATCCCAAATATTCATAGCAATTATAGTTGAGTAAAGATTCAATGATTAGTTTTATAAAGGCATTCATAGTATATCTTCATTTTTTTAATCAACTCCATGATGAGCACTCGACTTTTACATCATTTGCGTCTATTTAAACCACTATTCTTTATTTACTAGTGTTGTATGATATTAGTTGCGTCTATTTAAACCACTATTCTTTATTTACTAGTGTTGTATGATATTAGGTAGGTTTATTGTGCTCTTTTAATCAATCCACATGGGTTCTTTGAATTATTTACTTACGAAATCTAAGTCTCTTCTATTGATTCAATCAGTGTCCATATAATTTATTAGGTATTTGCATCATGTATTAGTTTATGGTGTGATTACTTCATAAGAGTAAGCATGACACAAGTGATTGGTTGAGTACTTAATTTTGGCACATGATCATATCAGAGAATAAAAGAGTTACACTTACATATTTCTACAATAATAATGTGATATCTTAAAGACACACATACTTAGACATATGGTATAATTGCATTCTCTTGTCATAATATCATAAGGTAGATCATTATCGACTTTGTCAATCACGAAGTTGATTGAAAAGCACAAGTTTCACGTGTGCTCAATAATTTTTAATGTTTTCTTGGTAAGTAACAAATGAAACTTAGTTGCATTATCAACTACCAAGCTAACTATGTAATCATAGTAAATATTACACTAAAGTAAATTGAATTGAGTAATAGTTAGCTAATTGTGATGTGATTTATAAGGACAAGTGTGACAACAAAAGTATTATTGATATGTCAAATAATCATTTTTCATATTTAAAAGGTAAATATATCATGGTAGACATTTCATTTTGGAACACATAAAAAAGGAATTGTACAAAGCTTAAGAAATTTTATTATTTTCTTCATAAGTAACAAATGAAACTTGGTTGCATTATCAACTATCAAGCTACATATGTAATAATAGTAAATATTACGCTTAAGTAAATTGAATTGAACAATAGTTAGCTAATTATGGCATGATTTATAAAGGCAATTCCATGAAGTGTGGCAACAAAAGTATTATTGATATGTCAAAGAAACATTTTTCATATCTAAAAAGTAAATATACCATGATAGGCACCATTTCATCACTATCATCACTCTTAATTTTTTTTTAGATTTTATCATTAAATCACTGCTTATCTCTTAATAAAAGGTCGCTCCGCGCCAACACCAAACTTATCCCCACTTTTGAACACACAAATGACTCTTAGCGAACACCTCTCTGGACTTTCTTGACACATTTTGATGTGAGGTTCTCGCGTGAGGTCACGCAAGTGAATGAGTGCACGGTAAGAAAGTTATTAATGATTTTAATAATCACCTTCACAAATTGGCATAAAATGATATATGATAGGGTATAAAGGTGTTTGGAGAAATCATAGCAAATGAACATTTTGAGCAACAATATCACTTGTCTCTTCTTCTCACATATTAATAAATATATGATTCTTCAAAATGTATTTTGATCTAATTATTTTGATTTATTTATAAGATACCTTTTTAGATTATGAATCATTAAAAATATTAAAATAGTAGTTAAATCAATATATTGGTTTGTATGAGTGTCACTTATTTTTAAAGGAAAGACTTTCAAATAAATATTTAAACTTAAAATAATGCAGTTCACCCACAAAAAGAATGCAATTGTAAACATAAAATCTATCATGAGTGCAATCATCATGTGACACAACTATTGTTCTCATTAGTTATCATTATCCCAAATATTCATAGCAATTATAGTTGAGTAAAGATTCAATGATTAGTTTTATAAAGGCATTCATAGTATATCTTCATTTTTTTAATCAACTCCATGATGAGCACTCGACTTTTACATCATTTGCGTCTATTTAAACCACTATTCTTTATTTACTAGTGTTGTATGATATTAGGTAGGTTTATTGTGCTCTTTTAATCAATCCACATGGGTTCTTTGAATTATTTACTTACGAAATCTAAGTCTCTTCTATTGATTCAATCAGTGTCCATATAATTTATTAGGTATTTGCATCATGTATTAGTTTATGGTGTGATTACTTCATAAGAGTAAGCATGACACAAGTGATTGGTTGAGTACTTAATTTTGGCACATGATCATATCAGAGAATAAAAGAGTTACACATACATATTTCTACAATAATAATGTGATATCTTAAAGACACACATACTTAGACATATGGTATAATTGCATTCTCTTGTCATAATATCATAAGGTAGATCATTATCGACTTTGTCAATCACGAAGTTGATTGAAAAGCACAAGTTTCACGTGTGCTCAATAATTTTTAATGTTTTCTTGGTAAGTAACAAATGAAACTTAGTTGCATTATCAACTACCAAGCTAACTATGTAATCATAGTAAATATTACACTAAAGTAAATTGAATTGAGTAATAGTTAGCTAATTGTGATGTGATTTATAAGGACAAGTGTGACAACAAAAGTATTATTGATATGTCAAATAATCATTTTTCATATTTAAAAGGTAAATATATCATGGTAGACATTTCATTTTGGAACACATAAAAAAGGAATTGTACAAAGCTTAAGAAATTTTATTATTTTCTTCATAAGTAACAAATGAAACTTGGTTGCATTATCAACTATCAAGCTACATATGTAATAATAGTAAATATTACGCTTAAGTAAATTGAATTGAACAATAGTTAGCTAATTATGACATGATTTATAAAGGCAATTCCATGAAGTGTGGCAACAAAAGTATTATTGATATGTCAAAGAAACATTTTTCATATCTAAAAAGTAAATATACCATGATAGGCACCATTTCATATGTGATGTGATTTATAAGGACAAGTGTGACAACAAAAGTATTATTGATATGTCAAATAATCATTTTTCATATTTAAAAGGTAAATATATCATGGTAGACATTTCATTTTGGAACACATAAAAAAAGGAATTGTACAAAGCTTAAGAAATTTTATTAATTTCTTGATAAGTAACAAATGAAACTTGGTTGCATTATCAACTATCAAGCTACATATGTAATAATAGTAAATATTACGCTTAAGTAAATTGAATTGAACAATAGTTAGCTAATTATGACATGATTTATAAAGGCAATTCCATGAAGTGTGGCAACAAAAGTATTATTGATATGTCAAAGAAACATTTTTCATATCTAAAAAGTAAATATACCATGATAGGCACCATTTCATTTTGGAACACATAAAAAAGGAACTATACCACTAGTCATGTTCAAACATACCTTTAGATTGTCGATATTTTTATAAAACAATTGGATAATTTTTTATCAATTTCTAAAAAAAATATATAATTATGATACAATCATTTTTTTTCATTAATTCCTACATGTTCATAGTAGTAAAGCTAGCTCCAGATATTAAGGAGGGGCATAATGCCATTAAAATACACAATCATAAAAGAGATTTAAGTTTTATACATAAAATGCACCAATTGGCAAAATTTTGGAAGGGAAATTGCATGTTCACACTTATAAGTGTAGTTTTGACCATATATAATTTTCTTGTGTAGCCCTTAGATATTGCAACTATTTGATATGTATCATTAAGTCACAAGGAATCCTCCTCAACTTATTAACAAAATCCTTCATCATCTTACCCTACGTTCCTTTTTTCTTATAAGGTATTTCAAACTCTGAGCTTCTACCTATTTGTAACCTTTTATAGCCATATTCTTTCATTCAAATTCTTTCATTCTTTATTTAATTGCCTCCATAGTAGTGGCACTTGATAAAAATGTGAAGAAGACCAAATAGTCCGCTTAAAAATGCACCTTGATCATTTTGGATATTCCAAATTATGGTTTAATATTTATTATGTCAAGCAAGTTAGAAACCATTTAAACCATATAGGCTCATGTTATTCTTTGATAGTCACACATCTCAATGAATACTTAGACAAGTCATGAGAAAAATATGAGATAATTTTCATGTATGACCTTCGAATTTGACTTTAATATTTTTATGGTCATTTAACTTTTTTGTTGCACAACTAGTTCTCCAATTTTATGTGTGTTTGCAAGCTTGATCTTTTTATTGGTTATAATAAATTTTTTACATTCTATTGATTGAGTATCTTTATATAAACATTCTACATTAAGATCATAATAAGATATATTGCATTAGATACATGTCACATCAAATAAATATTAGTTTTTCTATCTAATGTCAACTTTAAATATCGTGAATTCAACCTGACATATGTTATTATAATGATAACATAAAATATCTATATGAATGTACTAACTTAGTAGAATGAAAAAAAAAATATTGTTCTCGATAAAAAAACTAAATGTGCAAAATATATAAAGTTGGAGGACTAATGATTAAAAAAATAAAATATCAAAGAAATATTTAGGTCAAAGTTGAAAAATCATTAGTGAAAATTATGTGACAAATGATGATTGCATATATGAATATGTTTCTTAACCCATCAACATTTTTCTAAAGTCAGGTGTTCCATGGCTAATCAAGTTATTAAGGCGATATGACGTTGGTTGAGGCATTAATTTTTTTTATAAAAAAAAGAAAAAAAATGCTAGATTCGAATTGAATAACAATGAATTTTTAGTGAGGATATATTTTATCATGGACTTGATTTGAACATGCATCTTTTCCTTCTGTTGAAATTTTGCTTTCCTTCCCTTCCCTTTGATTTCATTTTATTCAAAGCCATCACCAAGAAAGTAATATGTATGATGATTGTTGCCATTTAAAACAAGACCATCAAGTGAAAAAATCACAAAAAATCAATAAGATAAAGATCAGTATATGTTGTTTTCATAAATACGGTATCACACAAATGCAAATTAACCGCAAAACATATAGGCAATATAATGCTGATACAGCTAAGCAAGGAATACATATAACAAATGCAAAGTGTTTCCTATATAAAAAATAAAACTACACCAGTTATGGCATTTGGTTTAACTCACACAGAGTACAAATGTATCAATAGTAATGACAACAGAAGAAAAGTCAGAGAGACAGCGCCATAAAGAGATTATTGTGATGCTAACAATAAGAGGAAACGAAAAATCCGCTTGCGGTAAGCACGTCCATTGAAGCATATTCAGTGTCAGGATTTGTTCTCAAAGGCCCCTGTGATGAAAAGAAGAATGTTAGCATTAAAATATATATCCAATTCTTTCAGAAAAAAACAGAAACTATAAGCTTCATCCAAGGATGGCTTTGGTTATATGGAGATCCAGTATTTATTTTTTTTCAGAAGAAAGAGGATGGCTGTCAAGGCAGATGATCATCCAAATTATTCATGTAAAACATGAACGTAACCAGGGCAAAGTACTGGATATCCAATAAATTAAGAAGAAAAGAATAACAGGTATACCCATGTTTTTTGAAGCAAAGATTAGTTTTGTCCGCATTTGAATAAGCCAATTAGCAAAAAAAAAAGAACACTTTCTAACCTTTGAATCAAATCTAGCAATGGAATGTTTGTAATCTCTCCCTGCCAACTATTTCCTACCATGACAGGTTAGCCTGCTAAGAGTTTTTGGTACATCCAAAAGGCAATACGAAGGAGACTAAGTGGCAAGAAACCTGATACGTTCCGGGTTGTGACAATTGATAGAATGCTTCTAGTCTAACAAACATAAAATAAGATGTTCAGAAAGAAATTGGACTGATACTTGTCTAACCTTAGGTATCAACCTGGTCCATATTGCAACTTACTGTCCCTCCACATGGATTTTATACAGATATGATACATTTTACGTAGACTCTATCTTATGAGCTTACGAGTTTGATTCTAAAGTTTAACAACCTTACTCAAGCATGACTATTCATTTAAGAATGTACATCAAAGATAGAACCTTAACATTACTACAAGTCAAAAGCCACTTCTAAGAGTCCTTGACGTACTTGTTAATAATTTCTTAAATAGGTTAACGTGGATCGAAGTTCAGAAACAATAAGAATGTAGAATAACATTTCAGGCCATCAGAACATCAAGTAGGTAAACCTTCTAAAGAAAATGATTAATATTGTTTGATTGAGGTTATCTTGTGTTAAATAAGTACGGGTATGGTACCTTTTATGGATATGAAGGTACATTATTTTTAAAAAAAAATCTAGGGTATGGGTACAGCAATAAAAAAGTCAAATATATGTCATACATAATATAAAAAAATAAAATATCATAAAATAAAAAATCATAACTGATAACATAATAAGAAAATTAGAAAAATCCATAAATCAACACAAATAAATCTTAGTCTTTTAAAACTTTGCAAAAGGATGAAATAAAGAAAAACCCACTCTTCAGATCCAAACAAAAAATGTAAGGCCACTTATGCCCACTTAGTTGTCCACTTGGTTCAAGTGAGCCCTCATCCCCTTTTGGCGGTGAAAAATATAGCGAAAGTCACTCCCATATCCATGTCATATGAAATAGAGATGCAGCCGAGCAACATGATCAAAGTCTCTGCTTCCATCTCTGAGATGGAGTTCCTTGAAGTGTCCTCGAAATCTCTCGTGGAGGCTATCAAGAAAGATTTGGGAGCACTCACGCCAAGCTCGAAGAACATATCATGTATAAATCCTCTCCACATTCCTCCTATGTGTATCTAGATAAATATGAGTATTGTACCTATGTTTTTAAGTTAGTTTAAGATATTGGGCATGTAAGGGTATATACACACATCGCGTACCCATATTGGGTACAGGTACGCTAGCCAAAGTAACATACTGATGTATCGAAGAGGTTATCACATGGAATTATTCTTGAAAGAAGTCAAAGTGGCCATTTCACCAAGAAGAATTCTACAAAGATATAAATACTAATAGGTAAAAAGAACATAAAGTGATGGAATAGGAAGGGAGAAAACACCTAGCAAAACTGCTAAAAGTTTGAAAGGGAGAAGAATGAAACCAAGGTGGATAAGGTTCAAATGCAGATCAATATAGGTTCTTATGATAAGTAAAAAGATAATAAATTAACTTCAAAAGGCAGATAAATGATAATTAACTTAAATTGAATAGCCATGTGATGAAAAGAAAATATCTTCTTTTAAACAACATAATACATGACAAATGTTATTATAGAAACATAATTTCTGCCATGTGTAAATATTATTTGGGTCAAGGTAGAGTCTAGAACAAGAAATAAAAACACTCACATTCATTCCAAATTTGGGGTGGACTTAGGATTTCTCTTGAATCCTAAGCTTAGCCCATAATTGATTAATCTGATTCAGTAGAAGCAAGATCCAGATCACAAAAGAAGATTTACAACCTCTTGTAAGTTTAGATTTTTTAGAAGCACGTTTCTTACGCATATTAATAGTGTCCTTATGCAAATACTTTTTACTTCATAAACATCATGTACATGGCCCCCAAAAAAACATCACGTATATGGCTGATAGGTAAAGTATAACTAGCATGAGTCATCCAAGACCAATATAATGAAATTTAAAAACATAATTTCTGCATGAAATGCCAAAGAAAAAAAAAATTCAGAAAGACTTGTCAGCAATGTGTTTCTGGAAACTGCTAGTTCGACCCAGTACTCACCTTCCTTTGAATCTCTTTACAATAATGAATCGAACCGGAGCTTTGGAAAGACCCCTTTAAAGACTAAACCAAGTACAAGAATTTAGAGTCTTTTCAGAAGAGGTGGAACCATGGGCACAACTATCACTAACAGAGGCAGGATGCAGAGGGCTACGACTTTTGCTCTTCTGTTAGCGATCTGGTTACAAAAGAATAAGGATCTTTTCAAGGGGTAAAGGTGCTACGTGGAAAACAATATTTTACATGCCTGGTTCTTGGTTGGAGAGCAGTCCTCCGGTGGCCGATTCTTCTGAGTTAATCTTTTGTATCTTGAACTTACAATATATTAATGAAGTTCGTATGAACATTTCTTAGTTAATCATCCTCCTTCTGCTAAAAAATGAAATTAAAAAACATCCTTTGATCAATCTCAATCTTGACTCACACAGAATTTTGATACTAGAAAACTTTTTATACATATCCCATCATCCCGAGTGCAATTGCAGTTTAATCTATCTGTAACAGATCTTAACCCCTTCACCCACCATAACCCTGTCAAATAAGCAACCGTGAACTTTCATATTACACTAGTTGTGCCCAACTTGGCAACATAAACCTCAATACCATGAACATTTTTTTGAGAAAATTTAATAACATGAATATTGATGAATACAAGGCAACACAAATAAGAAGTGTGATGTAAAGAAAAGATTAGTCTTTCACTAGACTATATTTTAGTGAAAAAAAATTATGAATCACCATAAAGAAAATGAGAAAAGAGATAGACAAAATGACCAAGTTCCGTGCATCGTTTACAACACAAAATAGCATGAAAAGAAAATAATGGACTCTGTGCAACCGAAAATTTGCCTATTGCTCATTTGAACCAATTGTCCTGCTAAACAGTGTTTCTTGAATTGCTAGCCATCACTCCGCACATCCTTAGGGTTAAAGCTACGTTATACAACTATGTGAAGATAAAATTTACAACTGCTTGAATATCTAATATTTTAGGAGGATGCAAATAAGAGTTAACCCCTATGAATAGGAGAAAATATATATGACAATTTAGCTGGAAATCTAAAGAACAAGTTGCACACATGGTACTTATGCATATAACACAAAGAAACATAATAACTCTTGACTTGTCACTCATTCTTATTGTGCTCAAACCAACTTAATATCATACTAAATGCATTCTATCTACTCCGACTTCTATCCTCCTGTTTAAATTAATATAACCTTTCTTGTGATTAATGAAAAAAAATTGAATCGTGTCTTATGAATCATTTGGTTACAACAAGGAGAGACAAATATGCACAGTACATGTGGAGAATAGTTTTTTGTTTTGGCCTTTTGGAAACATCACTATGGAAACTGAAAACTCCAACTATTAACCCTAGCATGCAAAAAATATAAATCAGATATCAGTTGAACATCCAAGAATACAGTTGAATTGCAAAAGATCATCCTGTAAATTTATATAGTCTACCCATCTAAAAAATGTACATATTTTTATCATATTAAACTGATAAAAATATATATTGTAGATCATATAAAAATGCCGCAGATACAGACGCATCACATCAATATGATCAGCAGGAGCCGCCACAAGGACAGCATAATTGTGCTACGGAATTTTGAGAAGCTTCATTAAATGATGCCCCTGCCTCAATCCATGTTTCCGGCACAATACAACTGAAGCGATCATATCCAGGATTAATGGGTACATCATAGGTTGATAGACATGTAGGAGGGTCAATGCTAACAGACCTCAACAATTTAAACACACATCAAGCAAGACGTGAGGCTCTTACACGGAGGATAAACCAAAGACATGAAGATGACCGTTTCAATAATATAAAGAGATTCATGACCAACTAACCACTTTAACTCCTGCAAATTTGCAAAAGCCATTTAAGTGTTCTAAGCTATAGTTCTTTCATTTTGTAGAGTGGTCATTAAAGAACGAAAAGTTGAGGCTGCAGGCAAGCTGCAGCCGTGATTTGTCTCTCAAGCTTGAAGGAAATGAGGAGAGAAATCTGTGTAGGCCTTCCTTGGTAAAGGAAACTAATAAATCCAGCTATTAGTCTTTGCATGTAAAAGAATTTGTTAAATTAGATATGTTATCAACAATCCTAAATGCTTAAGCCAGTAGGAAGAATTAATATTCATATTTTTAACATTCCTCTCATGCCAGTTTTGCTGACATCTTTGATCTAGCTTAGCTCATCACGTGAATCACTAAGGGAGAAAATTAATTTTAATAAAGTCGGAATTTGAACTCAAGACTTCTCATTCCTACTCTGATACCATGTTAAATTATATGTGCTATCAACTATTCCAAAAACTTAAACCAATAGAAAGAACAAAGTCTTTATATTTATATTCATAAAAGTCTTCAACTCAGATAGCATTTGAATTTACATCCAAGAATAGGGTTAAATTGCAAGAGATAATCATGTAATGGATATAGTTTGTCCCTCTAAAAATATGTGTATAGTTTTGATGATATTAAACTGATAAAAATATATATTGCAGATCATTTAAAAATGACGTAGGTACAAACGCATCAGATCAATATGATCAGTAGGTGCCACCACCAGAACAACATTATTTTTCCTATGGAATTTCAGGAAGCTTCATGAAATGTTGTCGCTACCTCAATCCATGTTGCGACACAATACAATTGAAGGGCTCGTATCCAGGATTAGTGGGCACACCACAAGTTGATAGCGATGTAGGAGAGTTAATGCTAACATACCTCAACAGTTCATATGCACATCAAGCAAGACATGAGCCTATTACATGAAGGATAAACCGAAGACATGCAGAAGACCATTACAGCAACATAAAAAGATTCATGACCAACTAACCGTTTAACTCTTGCAAACTTGTAAAAGTCGTCTATATGTTCAAAGCTGTAGTTCTTTAATTTTATAGAGAAGAGTGAAAAGTTGAGAGAAGGCAAATTGCAAATGTGACTGTCTCTCAAGCTTGGAAGAACTGACGAGAGTAAATGTTAGACCTTCCTTGGTAAAAAGTCAGCGGTGTAATAAGCATTCATGCTAGTCTGAACAAACAACTGAGACCTATGTATAGGGATCTCCTCTTAGGTAAATAAATAGTTGTAATAGTGGACATAAGCCAAATTGGCCCAATCAATATAAAAAACATGTTGTCTTCGGTGTGCCTGTAGTTATTGTAGTTAATTCTTTCCTAACTTCTATAGCAACTATTCTATCAGGATTTCTACATGTGCATTTATAAGAAAGAATAGTAGCATATAACAGCTAACATTGTCAGAAGGCTGTAACTGCACAGTTCTTAGTCCTTTAATACTTAGCAGCATATTAGTTTCTACACATCCAAAAACTAGATACAACTTGCAAAATGAGTAATATCAATTAGACACATCGAAACCGTGGTTTTATTAATCAATTTACAGAACTAATCTTTTAATCAATTTATCCATTTTGTTCGAACAATTGAAGGTAAAATCCCAACGGAGGTTCTCCTTGGCATTATAACAAACAGCTAACTACCTTAATCAGTTTTTTTGTAAAGAACTTTAATCAAGTTTTATCATATATATCATGCAGCATTAATTAAAACCAAGTGAACCTTGCACCTACTCGTTATCCTTGCAAACAATCCAAAAGGTGAAACATTGATATCAAAGCAAAGGGGCTTGAATTACCACAACAAACGTACTCTTCAGCAAAGGAGGAAACCGATTTAGAGGCGAGAACAAAAGCATTCTGCAGCATAGAGGAAGACGACCATGGCCATGAACAAGATGCGGAAGTAAAAGAGAGAAGAAAAAAAAAGACCTGATCTTTTTTACGAGAATGGTCCGGAGCTTGCGGGCGAGATCCTGGGAGCGGACGCGCATCTCCAGGTTCTTCCGTGCGAGGACGCGCTTCTCCGAGTCCTTGAGGTGGTGATCGACCCGCCTCCGGATCAGGCGCTCCATGCCGCTGGACGTCATCTTGCGCTGCATCAACGCCAGCGCCTGCTCCAGGTTCCCGTTCAGCACCCGCACTCGGATGCCCCGCGCCCATTGCTTCTGCCAGTCCGGAGGGGCGGCTGCAGCCCCGGAGGCCACGGCGCCCCCAACTCCGCCGGCGCCGGCCGGTTGGACGTGCCGGAGGAAGGGGAGGGAGGAGGAGAGCTGCCGGAAGAAGCGACTCATAGCAGCTATTTGGACGCTCTTGCGATCAGGGTTTAGAATTTAAAGTGCAAGATCGTAATATTTATTTATTATTTATAAAGATTTATTAGAGAGAAAAAAGGGAATTCAATATTTAGAATAACATTTTTTCTATGATCTATATAAATTAATAATTTTTAGTTAAATAAAGTTTGATCATAATTCGAACTATTGAATAATAAAAATATCATAATCATCAAATCATGGATTTTTTAAGCTAAAAAAATTGTGATTCTCTTTTTATCTGTAATAATAAAATCATCATTAAAGTAAGGATTATTTTCCGCATATAATTTACAATTTTGTTTTCTTATCCCTGAAAGTATTGCAATTTGTTCTAATTTATTTATTATACCGCCTCAATCATATTTATTATATTATAGTTTCTTTTTAGAAACCTGGTAATTTAATTAATAAAATATTGTCCCAATTCCACGTTTATTTTATTCGTCAATCTTTTTTATTAAATTATAGGTTTATAAAGATGAACAAAAAGTATCTTACATGTTATATATTACCAATGACATAAGAATCAGTTTACAAATTAATAAAAAGTACTAAACAAATAAAATTCGAAAGTTTAAACGGAATAAATTAATTACTATGATCATATTTGGGTATAAGTAAAATTAAAGTATTTTTCTAATACGTCATGTTTTGAGTGAAAAATATCGGAAAAAAATATTTAATACTAACTCCATTTTTTTCTAGCGTGAAACATCCTATAATCAAGTTTGATTGGCACACATAATTAGCAGAGGTGTGTTTCGGATTGAGAGATCGGGAGTTAGTAGCCTCGAGTTCGAGCCCTGGAGCCGCCAAATTTGGTCAGAGGAATACCGTTCTGCTCTTGTCCTCGACTCCGAATTAATCAGATGCTAGTAATCTTGGAGACCGGGGGCCCCGAAGGGGTAATAAAAAAAAAAAACATCCCACACCCTCAACATTCCTTCCTCTTTCTTTATATTATTATTATGTTGCCGAGATTTTTTGTTTATACCGCTAGTAACAACAAAGTCAATTTTATATTACATTATATTATATTATATTATATTATACAATATTATTATATTATCTTGACCTGTTTGATTAAAGAATATGAGGTAAAATAGGAGGTTATTCCTTCTTATTCTACTAAATACCCATGGAATTGCTAACCTCTTTCTTTTTTCGATATATTTTTTGGTATATTTTTTTGTATGGTTGACCTCCTTCTTTCATCTATTATTTTGCAAACTTATTATAGTCCTGTTATAATACTATAAAAGTTTCTATTTGTCTTACGACATTTTAATTTATATTGCAATAATATATATATATATATATATATATATATATATATTATTTAATGTTTTTTTATTTATATTGCAATGTAAGGTCCCCATATTAACATGATTTTGTTATAATAATTATAATAATTTCACATTATCATATTTATATGTGTGATAATAATTTTAATATTGTGATTATAATTATATTATAGATATTTAAATTTTGTAAATATTTTTTAAGTATTGAAAAGAAATTGGAGAGGCAATATCCAAACATCCATTTTATTTTTTTTCGATGTTTATTAAAACGTAGAAAGATACTTTTAGAAAAGTGTCTTACATCGTCTTTAAAAATTTAAGATTTTTTTTACAAAACATTCGAATAGGACCTAAATCGAAACAAATTTAGACGTCATTTTGATAATAGACAATATTAAGATTAAGATCTTCATCTCTCACTTGTTTTTATTACAATATGATTATTCT
This sequence comes from Pontederia paniculata, assembly GCA_001647135.1. Taxonomy (NCBI): domain Eukaryota; kingdom Viridiplantae; phylum Streptophyta; class Magnoliopsida; order Commelinales; family Pontederiaceae; genus Pontederia; species Pontederia paniculata. Next base: position 124,792 of record LTAE01000219.1, on the reverse strand, counting down.
GTTTTATTCTATCAAAATTTTGTCTCCACGAGGATATTGAGACATGTGTTGAGAAAACGAATTTTGTCACAAACCAATACGAATTTTTAGTATAATATAAAATTATGTAAAAAATATTAGCTTTATTAGTTAACTCTCTTATTATCATGGAAAACATTTTTGTTATCTTAAGACAATCTTAACTGAATTACATTGATTGTGTTTTATTAATGTTAAAGAAATATTCTCGATCGCACATTTTTTTTCTCGTGTTTAAGTCAGTTTTTCTAAAAAAAAATAATTCTAAAAACTACTTATAGAATAGCTTTTTTTATTTTTACATTCTTCTTATCGATTGTTTAATTTATTTTTTTTAAAGCTCAGTGATTTTTATTTTTTCATTATTTAAATTACCACTCATTAAAAATAAAATTATTCTTTTAATTAAAATTTTAAAATATTTATATTTTATTACGAAATAATATTGTTCAATATCATCTTATTAATTTTTAAAATTATTGTACGAACGATTGATAATATGAAGTCATATATTTTCTCAGTTTGTTATTTTTACTCTTTTATTTATATAAAATAATATATTAATAAAATTTATTTTTTATTTAATAATTTAAATTACAATTTATATTATTAATACTTATTAAATATGATAATTTTATTGATGATTTATAAATTAGTAATTTATTTTAATAATTTAGATTATCGATTAATAAAAATGGACGTTTGTCGTCCTTACTTTTTCTTAATTTAAAATAAATCTTTCAAAATGTATCACAATCTTTCTTAAGATCTCCTTCTTGATCCATTTACTGGTTTGACTTTTTTTTTGGTCTAAGGGTGGAACCCCACCGATTTCCAGGGCTATTAGCATCTGACTAATCCAGTGTTCGGACGGGTGCGGCGAAGGTAAATCCTGGCCAAAGTGGTCTCTCTGGGAATCGAACTCGGGGCTAATAGCCCCGTCCTCCCAGGGCACAGTCCCGCTAACCAACTGTGTCAACCACTCTTGGTTTACTGGTTTGACTTTTTGAAAAACGAGCAATATATTTTTTCAGTTAAAAAATCATTTTTTTAAATTAGCTTAACGGATCCTTAAATCGTGGTTGCCTCAACGCAATTCTTAATTAAAATTTATAATTAATTATAGATACTGTCTTAATTATTTCCAATCGTGTTCCCGGATTTAAAATTTAAAAATAGTAAAAAATATTATTATAGAAATTAGTTAATCACAAAAAAAAGGGAACTCGTAGCAAACAAAACGTTCTCTTCTGCTCGTTCTGCGCAGGCGTCGCCGATGTTGTCATCCTCCTCCCTCTCCATTCCAAACCCTCCATTTTCCTGCATCAACCCCAGAAATTTGCCTCCTTTCGGCGTTCTCCTCGCCAAATCGCCGTGATTCGACCTTCCGCGGTGGGTTCTGATCTATTTACGTGCTTTTTTTTTCAGTTTTTTTGAGGTAAATTGTGGTCGGAATTCGAGGGAATCGGCAAAGCTGTTTCCTTTTTGGTGCTTTCTTGGATCATCGGTGGGAATCGATCCCGGTGTTTGCGAAATGGAGGGCCTTTGAGGGATCTGAGGCGCCGGTGGGAAGGAGAGACGTGAGTCGTTTGCGTTTAGGCATCTGAGACATCGCCATCTTCGCATGTTTGGATCGGCATGGGAGTGGACTACTACAACATACTCAAGGTGAACCGGAACGCCACCGATGACGTCCTCAAGAAGTCGTACAGGAGGCTGGCCATGCGGTGGCACCCGGACAAGAACCCTAACAACAAGAAGGAGGCCGAGGCCAAGTTCAAGCAGATCTCCGAGGCTTACGAGGTCGGTTTTGATTGTTTCACTTCATCATTTCCCCCCTTTTCTCATGCAATGTGTGCAAAATGTGTTCTTTAATAGAAATCTAAGTTATATTACAAATTGCAACCTATTGAAAATTATTAGGAATGTGGAAACTCTTCTTTTCTACCTTATAATTGTGCCTGATAGATCCTGAGTAAAAAAAATTGAGTTTAAATGGATTTGTGAAAAGTTATTTCCTGCTTGGAAGTCTATTTGGCACCAGGCAATCAATAGGGACTGGGTTGGAAATTGCAATGCTATAGATACATTTAAACTATATTTAAGTGGTTCCTTATCGGTATACCAAATAATATCTTATATCTGTGTAAGATGCATATTCTGTTACATGTTATAAATCAAATTGGGTAATATGTTCTCACAAAAATTTGGGTTGAAATATAGGTTTAAGCCATGACTAGTGTACTAGTTGATCCTTAGTTGGATTGTTTGGCTTAGGTCCATGTGGAAAATACCCTGCCAACTTAGCTTTATTCTTTTTTTCGACCCACATCACCATGCCATTCTTGGTTACAATATTTATAGTCAATGATGATGTCGTCTATGCAATTTACGCCGCTGTGTTGTTTTAAATATCAAGCTTGTTGGTCCAGGTACTAAGTGATCCACAAAAGCGAGCGGTGTATGATCAGCATGGAGAAGAGGGCCTGAAGGGCATGCCTCCTCCTGGTTCACAAAGTGCAACCTCTAATAGTTCGAGCGGTCCAAGTAACTTCCATTTCAATCCTAGAGATGCTGAGGATATCTTTGCTGAGATATTTGGGAGTAGCAATCCTTTTGGTTCTGAACCCATGAATCGTGCAAAATCTATGAGATACCAGACAAATGGAGGTGGCGCTTTTGGTGGCTTTGGTAGGACTGAGAGCAGCCACAAGCCTTACGGTGATGGAGCTGGTACCAGTGCCAACCAGCCACACAAACCACCAGCTATTGAGACCAAGCTAGCATGCAGTCTCGAAGAGCTTTATAATGGATACAAAAAGAAGATGAAGATATCTAGAAATGTCATTAGATATAATGGGTAAATGCTTCTTACTAACGTGACTGCCTATATGCATTTATTTCTTTTATCAACAATGAACCTCTTCACTGGATCTTCTTTCTATTGTCAATTCTTCATTTGGGCATGTCATCTCGGATTAAACAGCAGCCCAGAGCACATGAAATGACTTGTCACTATTACTGTATAATACAAACAATGCAATCTCGACTGTTCAAGATTTTATCCTGATACTACCCCTTATGTTTGTTTGGTAACTGGTATCTTAAAAATATTCTCCTTATCAGCATTTTTGTTCCCATGTTTATGAGAATTTACTATTGATGCAATACAGTTTTAAAAGAATGTTCTTGCTTTAATTTTCACAAAGATGCCTCATCAAATTATGTTCATTTATCTTTGTCAGAATACAATATACATGTAGGAGGGTATCATAATATTTTCTGGACAAAATTGTCATTGTATAAAGCTAGGTGTTTTATTGGTTTTATCCGGTTCATGTTACCATCTCTCATGCTGTTCCGGGTTGCCCAACCATTTTTTGTATTTTGTACTGTTAGAATGATTTTTTTTTTCAAATATGAGAAACAGTTTACTGACTGGTTTCTTTTTTTTCTTTGTTATTTGTGATATAGTCAACCAGCTGTGGAAACAGAGATCGTAACAATAGATGTAAAGGCTGGTTGGAAAAAGGGCACAAAGATAACTTTCCCAGGCAAAGGAAATGAACAAGCAAACCAGCCTCCTGCGGATCTCGTCTTTGTTATTGATGAAAAACCCCATGATGTGTACAAGAGGGATGGCAATGATCTTGTTGTCAAACAAAAGATCCAGTTGGTTGATGCGCTTGCTGGGACAACCATAAATCTTAAGACTCTTGATGGTCGCGATCTGGTGATTAACTTGGCTGACGTAGTTACCCCTGGACATGAACTAGTGATTGCAAAGGAAGGGATGCCAATCACAAAGGAGGCAGGAAACAAGGGAAACCTGAGAATTAAGTTTGATGTCATTTTCCCTTCAAGGTTGACGCCAGAGCAGCGTGTAGGTATCCGGCGCCTTTTTGGTGGTTGACCACGAGAAGCACAAATTACTCCCTTGTAAGGAATCAGCAGTATTCCTTGGTCACTAATACATGCTAATCATTCCATTAATTTGTTCGTAGGCTCGAAGCTTCAATGTGTAATCTTTTGTTCCATGGTAGTCCTAGTTAACTTTTTTAACCCATGTTACTAGAACCACATTTTCTGTAACGGAATCTGATACTTCTTTTTGAATACTTGGTATCATGATGTTGCTATCCAGGAACAAGAATTATTTCTAATGATGTTTTTTCTTTCCCTAATTTTCTATTTGACCTGAGGGCTCTTGGTGTGAAAATCCATGGCAAACATTACTATCACAAAATGGACCCCCACTTTCTCAGCACTATCTGGGGACAAGTAGCAGCTACCATGCTTAAAAATTCAGCAGGCCAGCCTGCTCACTTCATAGCAAGCACAGAGGTTACATAAATTCTGCCACCAAATAACTTATCTACTTACCTCTGTCAAGAGGTACTTGTCTGTTGTTTGCATGAGTGATAGCAGGCATTACATAAATTCAGACCTTTTGTTATTGATTCATGCATTGCTGCTAACTTTTTCCTGGTAAGATGCATAATATTTCAGCCACATAGCACATGAAACAGTTTTTGTTTCTTATCATTTGTCTTGAACCTGACTTGCTGAAACAGCACATCCAATTTGTAGACTGAAATATCAAATAATCCAATGCAAATATATCGTTTAAAGGGCTCTTTAATCTTAGATTCACTAATTTATGTTATTTTCTCCCCCATTATTTTGGCATATAACTACTGGTTGTCACACTACTACCAGGTCCTAAGGTGGATCTATCAAACTTGTTGGACTTACTTCCTTGTAGCTTTCTTTGATTTTGTCGCCAGTTGAACATGGAGATTCTGAAGAAATTAATTCATCTGACATGTTTGATAATGCTTCACATTTGTATGTACTGCTGCTCCGAATCTGTTGGCTTCCACATGCTAAAAAACTTGAAAAGAGCTCAAGATCCAGACTGTTTCCAGGATGGATGAATCAGAGACCAATTGTCCTTCTTAACTCTTTGAAGCTGAGAGAACTTTTTTTTTTTTTGTATCAGTCAACTGACTGGTAACTCCTCTGCTTGAAGCCTTGAAGGCACTAACTGTGTTCTGCTCATGGTTTACAAATGGAAGTATTTGCTGGTGAATCAGATGACAATGAGAGAACATTTTTCTTGGGAGGGTTAAGTGGACAGTTCAGTATACTTTTTTTTTGAGGAAAAAGTTCAGTATACATAAAGCACCCTACCCAAGTATAGGACAACAGCCTGAGGAGACAACCAAGGATCAATGAACAGTGATTGCCAACCATTTCTTAGTTGAAGTAGGTTTTTTTTAAGAGAAGTGAAGGATTAATTAAGGGACAGAAATAGCTGAATCGAGGTACAAAATGTTGAGGATGCCTGAAGAGGAGTCATCCGTCCAAAAATTGTTGCAACGCGACTAGCGGCCTAAGCGCGCACAAAAATCAGCTGCTTTACTAGTACTACTTGGGATGTAAACACAAGAGCAATCTTAGTTGAAGTAGTTGAGACTTTATCTTTATAAATGATAGAGCATTGCAGAGGTACATTATGCTTAAACATAATTATACTAAAGACACACTCCTAATCCAAAATTATTAATAATTTTGTGCAAAAACTTGAATGTCGAGAAAAAAAAAGTTATAGTAAATTTTTTTATGTATAATTCATGTGCTACACACGCTGGACTAAATTCGTACTATACACTTTATTTTTTTTCTTGTAATATATACGCATATACATTATTTTGTGATCGCAAGCCTATTTTTTCAATTAAAAACTCGAGTTATGCTAGACTTATTTTCAAAAGCTTTTTGAAAAGGTAATGATCAAAATGTGAAATGCAGAAAACTTATTTTATTTTAAATTTATATAATTCAATGTAAACTTTATGCCAAACTCAACACCATCATTGATAGTGTTAAACATGCAATTGCCATCATGCCATCAACAACCCCCACAAAAAACCTACACAATCTATTATCTAATAAGCTACATGCTGATTAATGAATCAAATTATTTCCTCCCACAGCTTTGTGTCTGAAGCAACTCCTCATAAAACAATATAATGTTTTTTTTTTGTCAAAGCTTGCGGATATCCACCTCAATAGATTACTTTGTTTGCCAAAACAACTTTTTTCATATTTCTGTATTATGTAGAATGTACATAGAAAAATAAAACTAAGATAACTTGTAAAAATAAAATAAGATAGCTTCAGAAAATAGAATCCTTGTAAGTCTAAAATTTAGATAAAAATGCTCAATCATGCTTCAATTTAAAATAGAAGTCAATGTCTAGTACCATAAGAAAGCTAAAAAAAAATATGAATAAAAGAGAATACTGCATTGTCCTTAGCAATTTATGGAAGAAACGATTTCATCAAGAAAAGAAAACAATCAAATGAATAAAATATGATTGCATGTTTTCTACCGAAATCCACGCGTACAAGTTTAATTTCGTATGTTTTATTATATTTTATTGTTTTTAGTGTTAATGTACGCGGAAGCCTCTCAATTGAATTTTGAGGAATTGCAATTTGATGTCGTGATATTTATGGAAATAAGGTAGAATCTATACCATTATAACTAGGGATGGCACCCGCCTGTTCGGGGTGGGGGATATGTTCCCGCCCCGACCCCGCCCCGAATCCCCGTGGCGGGGGAATTAAATTTTCTGCCCCGTCCCCGCAGATCCCCGATTCCCCGAAATTTAATAAAAAAATTTTTTAAAAATAAAATATGTAATAAAATCATAAAAAAATACTATTCATAAAAATATTATATTATACATATATGTATTTAAAAATTATAATTTGTATTAATGAATAAATACTTATAAATACTATTTAAATAATATTATATAAATATAATTAATTTTAAGATATTTTAATAAGTATATAAATGTGCGGGGATCGAGGATCCGCGGGCGGGGGCAGTGTTCCCCGCCCCGATCCCCGAGTTGGGGTGCGGGGACTATGCCCCCCATCCCCGCCTCCACGGGAAAAAAAATTTCCAAAGTCGGGGCTCCGATCGGGGAATCCCCGCGGGGATCCCGTAACTTCGGAGAATTTTGTCATTCCTAATTATAACATTATTTATGAAAGCAATTGCAATTTTAATAATGAATTTTAAAATGAGATTCTGTGTTTCCCAAAATATAATATTATGACATTATTTAACGGCTTTAATTATTTTTTTTATCAATTAACTTATCAATTGTTATTTTCTCTTTTAGTTAACATCAAGTGAAAATGCGAAAAATGTCAATGAGCTATATAAAAAAAAATATTTTCTCTTGTAGTATTTAATTTATTTTTTCTTCGGAAAAAAAAAAGAGAGAGCGCTATAAAAAGGAGGGGCCTGTTTCCGTTCTCCTCCTCTCCCTCCAGCTCCCACGGATCGCCTCCCTCCGGCAGTTGTGGACGCAATCGGAAGCCCGCGAGTCGAAGGATCGCCGGAGGCCGAGAGGATACCGATGGGCGCCGTCGCCGAGCTCTCGCCGTGGTCGTCGGAGACGGACTCGGAGCCCGAGACGCCCTCCACGGTGTGGTACGAGTCCCTCTCCCCCTCGGCGCACCAGGAGACGGCGAAGGAGCGGTCGCCCTTCTCCCCCGATCGCCCCGTACGGGTCTACGCCGACGGGATCTACGATCTCTTCCACTTTGGTCACGCTCGCGCGCTCGAGCAGGCCAAGAAGCTGTAAGATCCGATCGGCGCCTTTGTTCCATTCCTTCACTGATCCTTGTAACAAATCGGGTTTTCGATCTGCATTGTTACAATAGAAGAGATCTTTGTTTTGCTTTGTCGAATTTCTTTGTCGGATGACACTAAAGTTTCAATTTTTTTTTATAATGCAATTGATAAAATTCACTAGAGAAAGATCGAAGGGACTATAAAGTTTACTTTGGTGTTGAAATCTTTGTTAACTTTGTTGGTGAAATATTTACTTTGTTGGTCGATTTGATAATTGAAGTAGTATGCTCGGTATCCTCATGAATCATAGATGATGACAAACCTAAATGTTACTTTTTTGTGTTTTCCTTTCAGATTCCCCAACACCTATTTACTTGTCGGGTGTTGCAGTGATGAAATTACTCACAAGTACAAAGGGAAAACTGTGATGACCGAAGCCGAGCGTTATGAATCATTGCGCCACTGCAAGTATGGTTTTTTTTCCTTGCTTCACAAAGTGTTATCTGAATCCTGTTTGGACATACTAAGAAAATTACCTGCAAGCATAGTTTTTGCCTCAGTTATCAATACTTTTCCAGCATTACAAAGACGACCAAAGCCTTGTTCAATGGAGCAAATAGAAAAAAAAATGAATATGATGATCCTTGAAGAAAGAATTGTCAGATGTTTCTTGCATGTTTTGATTCCTCCAAAAAATTCTGCCAGACATTAGTTGGCCGTTTATCATGTTTTTGGATATGCTGAGGCCTAGGCTCTTTTTTTTTAAGTTACAAAGGGAGGCCATATGCCTGTTACAAAGAAAGATAAATTAGCCCTTTAAAAAAAAAAGAAAGAAGGAAAAATTACATATAAACCTCGTTCCACTTGGGACTTGAACTTTTGACCTATGAAAGAGGAATTAAGGCACCAATTCAATTCACCTAGGAGCTGGTTGGTTCTGAGGCCTAGGCTGTCACCAAATAAAATTGATGGAGAAATTAAGGAACATAATGAAGCATGACTTTCTGTTTTGTATATTTCAACTCATATCTCATGTAATGAGAAATTAATTACTACCAAAATTAAGATAATTTAGGATGTTGCTATGTAGTAATTAGAGTAACACCTTTAGTTAGGATGTTTTGACAAGCAAATGGTTGCAACCTGAATGGTGAGTGGTAATATGATTATACCATAATGCTAAAAATGTCTCAGTTTCCAATTTACCAATAAAATGGTTTCTTACGATCAATGTTCGCATCCACTTCATTGTATCTCATGGATATTGCAGTCTGAACTTCTGAGTTCCTTCAGTCAAATCAGAAATTTTGTATTGATATTTTCTTTTTTGGTTTTAGCTGCTAACTTGTCATAGTTTGTTGTGAAGGTGGGTAGATGAAGTCATTCCAGATGCCCCATGGGTGATCTCTCAAGAATTCATTGACAATCATAACATAGACTTTGTTGCTCATGATGCCCTCCCGTAAGATTCATTTGCATTAATTTCTTTAGAGCTAAATAGGCTCTCAGATAATTTTTCCTGGTTAAGTAATTTGTTTACTTGCTCTTGTAATTTTGGTACCAAATAATTTGACATGCAAACATAGTGGGATTACTGGCTTGAATTGTCGAGGTTTCCTAAGCAGTCCTTATGATCAGTTTTGTGAAGACAAATTGATATATCTTGAATATCATTCCCATGTATTATTAACATGGTGAGTTTTTGTAAAACTAAATATTTTAGCAATCAAATTCATAGAAATGAATTGCCAAGTGTGAGTTCCCTTTCTACTATGTATAAATCAGTTCTTCTCTAATCTTCTCTTATTTGTCCTCATTTACCTGTGTATTAATTCTTGACATAAAAAAATGCAAGAACGCTCCTTTTTTCGAGGGTGAAAAGGATAACTAGGCAAATATTATATAGTCCTTGAAATACTTGATTTTCTGATTATCACTATGCCTTGTGTCCTTGCGAAGAAACATCATACCTCATCTTACTTATCTCACCTATATTTCATGAAAAACTTTGCAGATATGCAGATGCTAGTGGAGCAGGCAATGATGTCTATGAATTTGTTAGTTCTGACTGACACTTGAATTTTTCTTTGTTGGATCCTGTGTTATTACTCGTATTTTGTTATTTAATGAGATTCGTGCTATGCAGGTCAAAGCCGTTGGGAAGTTCAAGGAAACAAAGCGTACAGATGGTGTTTCTACATCAGACCTTATAATGAGGATCCTTAAGGATTATAATAAGTATGTTATGCGTAACTTGGCTCGCGGATATTCTAGGAAAGACCTCGGCGTGAGCTATGTGAAGGTGATAATGCGACCTACATATTTCCATTATTAATCTACAATGAGGGATCATCATCTAGTAGCATATTCATCTTGCAACACTTGGTTTGTATAACATGATGAATCATTTAGAACTTCTCTTATTATTTTGCATCAGGAGCAACAACTGAGAGTGAACATGGGGATAACCAAATTGCAGGAAAAAGTGAAGGAACAACAAGAGAAGGTATACACTTTACTACGATGCTGCATGCTCCTGTTTTGCTTCATCTTAAATTGTACAGACTAATTATGTTTCTTCCAAAGTAAGCTTAAGTTTTAAGAATTCATCATCTTAATTTTGAATGTCAATGTTCTGTAATAAGTAAGCTTCCTATAACAAAAACTTTAGGATATCATCCCCTATAGGCAGTCATTGGCATTGGATGATGGATACATTAGCATGTGAGCTTTTCAATGATTCCAGCTTTAATCAAGGGGATAACAAATCAACTCACAGGTCTATGGCAGATGATTCTGCATATGCTTGTTTTATATGAACTTTGAATTATTAACGCTGCTGAACTCTTTAAGATATATCTCTAGATATCCGTTTACAAGTTTATACATCTTGGTTGTCCTACAGTTGCACACTGCAGCAAAGACGGCTGGCATAAATCATAATGAGTGGGTGGAGAACGCCGACCGGTGGGTTGCAGGCTTTCTGGAAAAATTCGAGGAGAAATGCCATATCATGGTGAGAAAAAGCACACCAAACCATTATCTTACAAATCTATAAATGCATCTGGATCTTGTAATATCCAGTGCCATCATGCAAGTGGCCAAGCTAATGTGTATGAACATGTCCAAGGTTTTAATATTTTCATATCTGATGCTGATTACTTTTAATCGTTTCATGTTACATATATGCAAACGAGAATAGGACTTGAATCCCTACTTTCTATCAACAGGAAACTGCTATTAAAGATCGTATTCGCGAGGGATTGAAAAGGCAGCAGAGTAAATCAGAGCTCGATCTTCTGCAGTAGACAGGATCCTCAGAAGCAACCCGGTCAGACTGGAAGAATCAACCAGGAGTCACAGCAGTGTCATTCTTTTATTTTTCTTGTACTCTTTTTTCTTTCCTCTTCCTCGACTCCCTTTTGTTAACCTCGTAATAGCACCCTATCAGATTCTTTAAAGCAGGCACTATACTTTGTATCATGTACCCATCACGGCCAAAGTAGTACCCTACTTGATGGATTCGTGCTGGCACTTTATTAATAATAAATGCAAGAAGAAACATAGAAGGAAGATTAGATGCAAATTTTGAGTTCTCCACATGTTCTTAGTTGCTGGATGCAATCAAACAAAGTACAAGGTGTGGGAACTGAACACATGTAACACACATATTGATTAATATATTATCTAATGTTGCTTTAGCTCCTTTGAAATTATTATTCAAATGCAAAATATGCTTCATGGCTTCACGCATGATGCATCCATAAATCTATTGCCTAATTGTGCTTTTTGCTCGTGTGAGTTGTTATTATAATGCAAAATATGGTCCATGGCTTCATCCATGATGCATTTACAATTCTATTCAACTCACCTACTCTTGTTTTGCTTTCCTGCCCCCACCCTCTGTTTCATCAAAGTTAACGTCATCTGTATTTTTGCAGCATTTTTTTCCCCACTTGTTCTATATGCAAGCAAAATACAGACATGAGAATTCAAAAACAAAGTAAAAAATTGTCTGATGGGTTTGCAGGGAAGGTACAGGGCCTGCATGGTTTTAGTTAAGTTTCAGCCACACAATTTCCTTTTTTTTTTCTCAAACCAGCAAACTTCTGTGCAGCTGATTGACTGCAGCAGCCAGTTTGCACACAAGTTGCAAAAGGATTCTGTCAGCAGCTACTGCTGCAGATTTTGCAGCTGTTCATACTAAAATGCAGGGGAAAAGAAGAAGACATGCAACCAAGTTGCGCGGATCTGTGCCCCGGATTGAGAGACTAGTAACCCCAAGTTCGAGCTTCGAAATTGGTTGAGAGACTGAAAGTTAATAGCTCCGAGTTCGAGCTCCGAAGTTACCAAATTGATCAGGTTATAACCGATTTATCGCGCACGCCCGAACATCAGATTAGTCAGTCATGTGCTAATAGTTCAGAACAGAAAAATCTAAAAAAAAAAAGACATGCTGTTTTTTTTCTCGCCACAAACTTAGTAACAACTTGTAAGCACTTTATTAACATATCAAAAAGAAAAAAAAACAATGCCACAACTTTCTCCAATGTGAAAGAAAGAAAAAAAAAGCCAAAAAAATCAGAAAATGAAACAAAAATTACATGCCATGCACTGCAGGAAAATTAACAAAGCCAAATTGACATGGTTCCTATGTACAAGCAAAGAATCATGTATCAACTTGGGGGGCCATGTCCAGTTAATTAACTAACGAGCTGAGCAGAAACTTGTGCGCCCCAAAAGAATTCGCCTTCGCCGTCGCCGGCGCCGGTGCTGCTGCGGTCGCCGACTTCCTGGCGGCCGCCGTCCGTTCGTAGAGCTCTCTTATTTTGAGTCCGACGATGGTCTGGAAGAGGCCCGTCCCGTTGTTGCTGCCCGGGAAGTCGGCCTGCTTCAGCATCTGCTGCGTGACCTCGCCGTAGTACTTGGCCGACAGGTTGCCCAGATGGTTCTCTATATATATCATCTCGTCCAGCTTCTCGAACTGCCCATCCATCTCCAGCACTGAAACCTGCAGCAGCAGCAGAGAACAGATCAATTGTGGTACATGTTATTATGCACGGATGCATGCATGCATGAGCATGCACTGCGACGTACCTCGTCGGAGTAGTAGCTGTCGGGGCCGTAGAAGAACCTGATGCCGGGGTACGAGCAGCTGAGCTTGCGGCCGCAGGGCGTCCAGGTGATGGTGGAGCCTTCGTCGAAGAGGTAGACGGGCTTGACGAGCTGCTCGGGGCCTTCCTTCATCACCAGCCGGACTCGCAGCACCTTCCCCTGTGTTTCGTTGGGGATCAGCTGCGTCTTCAGCACCTCTATCACCACGTCCGCGTGCTTCTTCTGTGGGTCTGCATGCAATGCCATGCCCAGAAATTTAACTCTAACAATTCACCATCCAGATATGAACCGAAGCATGCAGAACAGTACTTACCAACATAGGCATCGAAATCTGGCTTCCTCGCCTCAATGCTGGCTTGGATGCTCTCCAGACTGTGCCCTCGTTCGGCCATGTCGCGCTGCAATCCATAACGTAGCAACCATCAGACATCGGCCACATTGAGAGAGAGAGAGAGAGAGAGAGAGAGAGAGAGAGAGCAGACCTGAATTTTCCATGCAAACTTCACATCAGGGCTTATGTCCAGATATATGCTGAAGTCCAAGAGGCTCCTCACACGGGGATCATACCTGCAGGGCATGCTCGTCGTCAGATGCTGACTACTAATTAATGGCGGCTCAACTAAGTGCAGTGCACTGTGCACGTACATATATATATGTACGGCATGGATACGTACATTGGGTGCAGGCCTTCGATGAAGAGGATCTTGGGGGGTTGAATGACCTCGGTGCTGTCGAGCTTGCCGGTGGCGTGGTTGTAGATGGGCTTCTCGACGGCCGCCCCGTTCTTGAGGGCCTTGACCTGCTCGTACATGAGGTCGAAGTCGTTGGCCGCGGGGTGGAGCGCGGTCACGCCCGCCGCCTTCCTGCCGGCCCTGTCCAGCCGGTGGTAGTCGTCCAGGCATATCACGGTGGTGGCATCGCTGACGAGGGTGTTGGAGAAGGGGCTCGCCCCCTTGGGCGGCAGCACCACCCCGCCCTGCAGCACGCTGGTCATCCTCCTCATGAACGTCGTCTTGCCGCACCCGGAGTCCGCCGCCAACCCGATCACCAGCGCCTTCTCCCCCGGCGCCGCCGAACACGAGACCGACGTCACCGAAGGGACGCGCCGCTGCAGCACGACGCTCCTCCATTTCCCGCCCTCGGGGCGGCCCTTGAGCCCCGGCCATCGAACGTGGAGGAAGGCGTCCGCACCGGCATGACAGGATCCCAAGCGGGCAGCGGCGCCCGGGTCGGAGGCGCCGGAGCACGGCGAGCGGAGGGGAAGAGCGGGGGAGACTGTGCAGGCCGCCGTGGTTGGAGGGCGTTCAGGTGCCTTCGCAGGCACGACCAGCAGGTGATCAAAGTGTAGTAGCTGTACCGCCGGCGCGCACTGGTACCGCTGCTGCGACTGCAAGCGAATTCACAGCTTCTAATAGCTGGAAGTGGAAGGAGGTGTGTTCTTAGCTAGTGAAGAAGACAAGGGACCATGGAGTGCAGGGAGCTGTGCGGCCATGGCTGGCATATATATACCTTGTTGTGCCCATTGTATGAGACCACAGTGCGCCCGTTGGGCCGCGAGAGGAAGGAAGGAAGGAAGGAAGGAAGGGCGGTAATTAAGTCGGTGTGGCGGCGTTGTTGTTGGCCGCGCCCGCGACCCGGCGCGCGCGCGCGCGCCCTGGTATAATAATATTAGTAGTATGCGCAGCTGCTGGGGGGATCTTGAAAGGGCCGTGGCGTGCACGAGTCGAGAGCTGGACGCGACACATGGTCACGTCGTGCTCTCCAACTCTGCGCGGCTTCGGAGCACACCGCTACGCCATGCATGCTTTGATCCAACGACTCCCAGCCCTTCGGGGCCTCTCCGCCGTCCATCTCCCGATGGACGGCTGTACGTGGCTTCTTTCACGGCCACTCGCTCAACAATAATATTATCATTTTGTTTAGTTGTATTATCATCGTGTATAAATAAAGCTGCTCCTTACTTATATTTTTAATCATAAGATGTATAATGTATGATGAATAAATTTATAAAAGAGAAAAAAATTTAATATTTACTATAAACGTAACATTCTTACGATTAAAAATGTAGGTAACATATATGATGCTCCATACTTAATTAGGAAGCACTTATAATGAATCCATAAATAAATGAAATGAGTTTTAAGAAAGTATTTTTGGTATGCATCCATTAACTATTAAGTTGAAAAAAATAATAATATTCAATGTCGATCTAATTTTTATTTAATTAACATGAATTAATTATATACATCTTAATGATTTTGAATATTAATCATTTTTTTTATTAAGATAATAAAGAATTGAGAAAAAAAAGCCAAAAAAATCTCTTAGTTTGATTCTATTTTAATTAGTTAGATTCATATTGCATTTAAAAAAAATTAATGAAGATGTATCATACTCAAGGTGCACTATGTATTTTATCATCTGAAAAGTTGAATATAAGATCTATGATTGATAAAAATAAATGAAAAATATAAATTTAAAATAAATTATTTATTTTTAATCATGCATTTTAAATTCAACAGATATGATATGATATAGAATATAATATACTTAAATAGGGTACACATTCATTAAATTTAAAAAAAATATAATTTTTTATGAAATTACATAATATTAAGTAATTAATGTTGGGAGAAATCAGGTACCTACGGGCGACCTGCCTATGACATGCTGCACGTTGACTTGTGCTTTGTAGTTATATAAAAAATAATACAAATATACAATATATATGGGGCGAATTAATTAATCTTGAGAAAAGTTATATCCTACGAAGGGATCTAATTAGTAATTACTTGACTTAAAATTAAGTCAAACTGACTTGACAAGGAATTAATTAAGCTATAAAACAAGTTATCTTTTTAATATCTTCAAGTTTGATTAAAGGGTGATCGAATATGGATCTCCTTGATCAAATTAAGATATATTTCTTGTGTCGTGTACAAGTCTTCCACAAACTTATTTTTGTTAATAAGTTTTTTTTTTCAGTTGATCTAAATATTTATTTATTCAAACATACAACTCATAATATATAGTATCTAACTTACTAAGCAGTTGCCGAGCAAATTTATATTATAAAAAATAATTACTATGAAAAAATAAAAAATAGCATGTAATTTAGTAATTTTGAGCTTAATCTAGGTGGCTCTAACTCTTATTTAACCTTTAAAACAAAGATATTATATAAATAAAAATATCAATAAATATCATTTAATACAGTCATGTTGATTCAATTTAGAAAATATCGACATATAATACACATATATTTTGATTAATCAACTACGACTAAATATATTCATATTCTTTTTTTTTGCTAACATATATATACATATATATATATATATATATATATATATATATATATATATCAAAT
>LTAE01000219.1:79465-108504 GCA_001647135.1 Pontederia paniculata | reverse complement strand
TATATATATATATAAAGTGGAGAAGGAACTAACCGAAAAAGAATGGGTGGAGAAAGAGATGAATGGGGAGTGAGGTAATATTGAGCTGTGTAGACTGTTTGGGAAAAGTCATGCAAGGCTCCAACATTGCATGCTGTTTTTCATAGGCTTGTTTGCAGTATGATGGACTGAGTGATGCAGGAAACCACAAGAAAAACCAGAAGCCGGTCCAGGTGCTACAAGACCTGATACAGTCAGTCCAAACAAAATAAAAATAAAAATCAGCAGCACCCAGAATTGTAAGCTCTCTCCCCCTTGCAAAATGGAGACCAATGGGCACAACAACATGCACCAGGGAAAAAAAGAATGAGAAAAAGGTATCCATGCATGAATCATAACTAACAGCAAGGCCAAATAATTAGTAAATATTTTATAACAAATTAAAGTATATTTATCACTTGGGGCTTTGCAGTACGTGGTAATAAAAAGAAGGGTCCACTTTCAGCGACCCCAATAGCGGCTACGTGTTTTGTTGTTCCTTCTCTTTCCTTTTTTTTTTTTTTTTTCTCTTATCTTAACCACTTAATATGAAATTAATGATACATCTTAAAGTTATTAAAAAAATTTATTGAAGGATTAAAATATACTTCATAACATTGAGAGATTGTTTGACGCATTCTTAGATTTTATTAATCGGTAATTTAAATTATTATTAAAATAGATTATTACTTTATAAAATATCGTTAATATTATATATAGTGTTTGACAAGTAGTAAAAATATAATTATAATTTAAGTTATAAAATAAAAAAAATATTAAAATACTTTTCAAAATTATTGAATTAAAATAAATATAAAAAAAAGTGAGTTGAGTCAAAATATGAGTTTATATTATCAACCATTCGTAAAATAATTAAATAAAATATAAATATTTTTAAAGTTCAGTTGAAAAAAATCATTTTATCAAAAATGCATATCATCTTACTGGTAATATAAAAAGATACTTCTCATGGGTGCTATCTTCATTGGTAATTTAGATTACTAAAAAAATAAAAGTCACTGTAATATGTTATAACCAAACATGATAATATAGTGGGGTAGCTGCAATTGATAATATGTAATATCTTCAACAAGTAGTTTTCGTTCTGCGGAAAAGGTCGGTGGGGTAACTGCAATTGGCGATTTATATGTTTGTAGTGCAATGCATCCCATTTACCTTCATCTTTTTTATCATTGCATTTCAGTGGACAGAATTAAAATTTATTTGTTCTGATATTTGAGTCGTATTAAAAAAAGTACTATTCTCTCGAATCAAAGTAAAACACATAGGTTTTGTTTGGTTGCACAATTATATGTAAAAGCAACTAGTAACCCAATTACATGTAAAGACACATTAAAAAATAAAATAAAAATTAAAAAAATAAAGAAGAAAAAAATAAAAAATTATTTTAAGCTTCATTTATATTTTAGTTAATTATTTATTTATTAATATATGATAATATTTTATTTTATCTAAATATTTATATAACTTTTTTTAATAATTTATTTTTTTAGCCTCATTTACATCTATCCAAATTTAAAAAAGTAACTCCTGTAAATACAAATCATATCAAAATTTTCAACTACAATTATTTACATTCTAAAATTACAATTACGTCAAACCAAACTATCTCATAATATAAAAAAAAATGTAGAGTAACAACACTTTTTATACTAATAAATAATATTCAATTTTTTTACACAAAAAATATCATTACTTTCTGGTGCGCTATACGCACTACACTAAAAATGTGCTAGACGCTCTCTGTCCTCAT
Organism: Pontederia paniculata; assembly: GCA_001647135.1. Taxonomy (NCBI): domain Eukaryota; kingdom Viridiplantae; phylum Streptophyta; class Magnoliopsida; order Commelinales; family Pontederiaceae; genus Pontederia; species Pontederia paniculata. Next base: position 106,712 of record LTAE01000219.1, on the reverse strand, counting down.
ATATAAATATATAGATTCAACTTATTAACTAATTATTATTTTATATTTTTTTATAAGAGGAAGTGTTCTAATTAACACTTTGTGTCCTAATTAAAAAAAAAACAGCCAAAATTTGATTTCACTAACATTACCTAATTGGTGGTTTTCTAACTTTTCATGTTCGCTTCCGGAAACATCCGTCAATGAAAAAAATTCTTGAGTTTTGACTAAATAAAAGGTGCGTGCCAAATTGAAGAATAATTATTATAGATGTGGCAAAAACAAATAAATTATAGTATAAAGATATATTATATAAATTAAAACTTTTTCATTTTAGTTGAAAACTCTCATCCGCTGGTCTCGTTTCGGGTGCTGATAAATAAATAAATAAATAAATAAATAAATAAATAGCATCTACTTGAGTATATTCCTGATAAATTTATTTATACGATGCTTTCGGTTGGTATGGTATGGAATCTGATAAAATTATCTACTACCATTATATTAAGGCATTGACACATGCATTTGTGCCCTCAAGTGTTGGATTCATATCAATTTATGTTCACCAAGAAAAAGGAAAATACTATGAAACATGGATTCCCTGATACCATGGGATTCATTTGGGCGTTTTGGTACGGCCACTGCCCTCTGTTTCTTGAATATATTTTTGGTGTGGGAACGGCAAATGGAAAACCGGCGATGCAAGAGATAAAAAAAAACTGTATAGAAAAACAAAAGATTAACTAATGTACTGCCACATCATATATTTTAATAAGTATACTTCACAATATCATATATTTTAATAAATATACTACTTGTCAAGTAGAGACGAACCCATGAAGAAAAGATAGGAGGATCAACCAAGTTTGGTCAGCACACCTAGTTAGCAGAGGTGTGTCCCAAGTTGAGGGACAAGAGAGCTAATAGCCTCGAGTTCGAACCCCGAAGTCACCAATTTGGCCAAAAGAATAATCATTTCTGCTCTTTCACCTCGACTCCGGATTAGTCAAGTGCTAGTAGCCTGGACACCAAGAACCTCGCAGCGGTAAAAAAAAAAAAAGAGGCCAAAATATATAACAATAAATTAAAAAAAAATATGGAAGAAGTTTAGATGTGAACCTCTCTAAATACTAACCAAAACCACTTATCCACTATGTCAGTTAAATAATTATGATAATTTATTAATATTTATTTTATTTATTGATACACATATATATACTTTATATATCGAAAAATTGAGGATGGGGCCTAGGCTCCCCTCCAAGTTAAACCGATATCCCAAGTAAAAATGTTTGCAATATATATTCCTATAATATATTTATTTTCCTTTAAAAAAAATTTCGGAGGTGTGCAAAATCTCATCACCTTTTTTTTTACTGTAAAAAGAAACATATCTTGCGAAAAAAAAAACTACCTTTTTTTTTTTTTATAGGTCAGAGGAATACCGTTCTGCTCTTGTCCTCGACTCCGGATTAGTCAGATGCTAGTAGCCCTGGAGATCGGGGGTCGCAAGGGTAATCCAAAAAAAAAACTTAGTTGAGGATCCACTTTAAAGAAATTCCATCATGTATATTTACAATATTTTAGGCTTCACGGCTTCTACTGAGTTGCTCACCTGAACTAATAGCATCTTCATATATAGCGTGAACTAGCAAAGTATTAGGAGTGCATTGACATAATGTAGCACCCTTCACCAAATCAATTCTTACTACGAGAAAAAAATACTTATCACATAAGAACAGTTCTCAAAATATTTTCGGTCCATATCAAAGTAATGTTAGCATTGAAATAACAACCACAAAATTGTAAGGACCCAATGACAAGGCCAAAGGTTTAGTCTCACATGAGCAAAACACGGAGGTGATCATGAGCTTATAAGTGACCACCCTCCTAACCATTCAAGACGCGTTTTAAATTCGTGCGGGTCATGGACCCAAAGCGAACAATTTCTTGAATGGGATTGGGGGCGTTACAAATGGTACACAAAGTTGGCGTCCGATCTAATTATTCACAAGGGAAGAGAAAATATATCTACTCAGTATGCCAAGTGAAAATTTAAGGAATAACCGAATCTGCAGTGTCTGCTCCAAATAAGAGACGCAAATGGCAACTGGAGTACAGTTCTAATACACTTCTAGGAGGATAAGAAGAGAAACAAGTATGTGAAGCTGGGGGTTGTGAATCTTCAGCACTGAGCATTCCGAAAAGCTCCTCGAAGTATTGAAACTTCTTCTAACATCATCACTTGTGACCTCTAAAGTACAAGTAAGTTTTCTGCAAGGTCAGAGAGTTGAGTTAGATCCTCATGTCAACAAGTAGAAATGACCTTTCCAGATGTCCATATGCAAATAGTATTTGAAGTTATGGTGTGCATGATACAAGCATATATTCAAAGTTACCATGAGCTGCATAGGCTTATGAACATTGCATGAACCTGTATATGTAAGGAGACTACGCCCAAGCCGGTGGTAATGCTTAAACCAACCAGTGACGTGTTTCGAAGAATTCATTTTATTCAGCTAAGCATGTTCTAGTATATGTTGATATTATAAACATGATGAGCTAAACTAAGGTGTAATAAAAGTTTGGTGTGTCTCTGTTGACACTCTTAAAAAGAGATCTTGAAACTTTCTGCCCTCTGCACCATTTACATCATCAAGAAGTAAGCTGTTAGTCGTGGCAACTAAACTATAACCTGCCATCAACGCTTAAAGAAAAAGTTGTCATACATATACAAACATGTAAATTGCTAAATAGCAAATACCCATTCTGCTCAAAAGAAAAAAAATCTCATTTTCCCCATGAGGTCAAAATACAAGCATGTGGATGGATTCATGTACAAATTTAAATGCTTAATTCTCTAAGCCCAAGGTTCTTAAACCAACCTGAAGTACCCATATGCTAATTGTGGTCTCTAGACAAAATAAGCCAAAGCCAATCAGATAGAGTATCTGCAATTAAGAGAAGAAAGATGAACTTTGGTCAAAGTAAACTTAGATATTATCTTAAAGCATTGAAACAATGGTATGCCATACTGAAATTTAAGGGAATTTGTTCCTTCCCATAAATACAAAATCAGCACAAGTTTGTCATTTACAAATGTTATTCAAGGGCCTCAAGGATTGTCCAAAGGAAAAAAAAAACAGATAATCAAATAGACAGCAATAAGCAAGACATTGAAGATCCAAACTAAATACTTAACATTCTTTTCACTTTTAAGTTGTAACTATTTGTTTGACATCTCTGTAGGTTATTAAAATACTTTTACCCATGGTTCAGAAAACACATGATGTAGCAACCTAGAGGTTGGAAGGGCGATCAACAGAATATGTGCGAAGTTTAAGCAAGCACACTACAATTGCATATTGCATAACAACAAGTTGCATTGGAAATATAGCGCTATCCATAAAGAAGCATAAAAATGAGTTTACAGGGTTGAAGAATACATGAAATGGAATAATGATCTTACCCCAACAACTGTGGTGTCTGTTAAAGTATCAATAGCTGAAAGGATTCCCCTGATTTTAGACAGAAAAACAACAGATAAATTACATTAGATCCAAACTTGAGATAACAGAGTGAGGGAAGGTGCTGAATGACTTCAGAGAATCACCAGATTCACATCAATGCACTTCAAAAAAATCGACTAACTAAAAAAAGGTAACTTACGTCACTGATCCTCCATAAAAAACAATTGAAGGAGCAACGGCTGCAAGTACGCAGAACCCGATGTGGACCTACAGTCAATTATGAACTTAAACAATAAATAGTTCAGGTATAAAAATATGTGTCCTAAAGTAATAGGTTAAGAAACTCACCAGATAGAAAAGAAAAAACCAACCAAATTTCAGTACACTCTCAGTCCTGATTAATAGACAAAAATAAGTAAGCAAATGCAATGTATCATCCATCTAACATGGACATGAAGAGGGAAAGACCTTTGAAGTTTCACATGCTTGATATCTTTCAAACAAACAACAAAACGTACACAGATATCTAGACACTGTAGCTTTTGTTATAAAGCAGAGGTGAATTCAGTTGATGCAAAGATAATACATTTCTTTGATATGAAGCTTCTCTTCAAGAAATAATAATTCAGATACAGATTATTAATATCGATAGACAAAAGTTGTTCAAATTTTCAGTTCAATGTGAAAAATAGAAGCTACAGATAGATGAGTATTAACTAATAAGTTTTATAGCTTCTAACACAAAGCAATTAAAGTATAACAGAAACTAATGCATCAGATAAACATTTAACAACATTAATTCATGCTGACTATAGTCGTCCTACCTCATTGCACGATATAGAGGCCTGTACCAAAGCACAAAAGAAAGTGGACATCCGAGCAAAGCATAGATAGTTGCAAGAAAAAAAACTATGATACCTGTCAATTAAGAAGTGACCGATTATCAAAGACAATAAATCAAAGCATTATCTTGACAAATGAGTAAACAGAAAGTAAATGTACTGATAATACGGACAACATACCACCCCCTTTAATCCAGTAAACCATCACAGCAAGAATGTTCCATGTTAAACAGAGGATTAGGCCTGCAATAGAACAATTCCTCCAGTGTGTTATAATAGGAGTTATACTAATTAAGATGTCAAGTATGTAAAACATATACCTAGCCAGCTAGCAAATGCCAAATACTGCAACCTTTGTGCATGGACTGGGATTTCATTAGCTATGTCATGATGAATGAGAGGGAAAAATGGTGGCCAATTTTGCTCCTCAATAGTCACACCAGCTGCGTGAAGAGCCAACATTAGCTATGCATTAGTACTATGTGATCAAGGAAGAACGCATAACGATTGGACTTCTGACTACAGCAACTACGATTCTATATTTTTTCATTTTTCAACCTTTTGCATATATGTCCTCCCTTCGTTTTATTTCCTGCAAGCAAACAAGAGATATTTACTGATGTGTCTTCCTCGACATAGCAAAAGTGGATTTGCAGTCAGCAATGTAACAAGCAAAATATCTGCACTTTAATCCCATATGAATAGTTTAAATGTCAAAATCTAAACAAGGATAAAGCACACGTCCCCCTGGAGAAAAAAATGGGTAAATAATGTAAACCAACCATTTCCTTTTTGTTCAACCTCTCCTCCCATGCAGCAAGCTCCTTCTCCTTCTTCTTTCTATCCTGTGTCAACACAGGAAACACGAGCACAAAAATTCAGCTACCCTAAATACAGAGTTAGACAACAGATTGCTTATTCAACTTACATCCATCGAGTCCAACGGTATGTCCACGGTCACATCATTCTTACTGCCGAAACGAAAAGGCTTTGTCACCACCGACGGCAATTGTGAATTTGATTCAGCCCCTGCAACAGTCTGCCATTGAAATGACAATGTCACTAATACACCAAGCTCTAAAATTCACACTTTTCCTATCTTCATAAATCTAACAACAACCACAAAGGGAGCAAAAAAGCTCCCATCTTTGTTCACCCTTTTTGTGCCACATTTGGTACAACAAATACATCATTAATCGTGATAAACACAGAGAATTAAGAGAGTAAAATTAGAAAGAAAAAAAAAAAATTTTTTAGAACGACATAATTGGTTAATCCACGCAAGTGCGCATCCACGAGTGTGTCCATTGAATTGACAATGTCTCTAATACACCAAGCTCTAAATTTTACACTTTTCCTATCTTCATAAATCTAACAACAACCACAAAGGGAGCAAAAAAGCTCCCATCTTTGTTTACCCTTTTTGTGCCACATTTGGTACAACAAATACATCATTAATCGTGATAAACACAGAGAATTAAGAGATTTAAACAAGAAAGAAAAAAAAATTTTAGAACGACGCAAGTGCCTATCCATGATTGATAAGAAAACTAAACATATGAACTTTACCCTAAAATGAAATGGGAAAAATCCATTTTGGAAACAGGAAAGAAGAATGCAGAACGAAATCGAGATCGAAAGGCACAAATTGGAGGGGCATCGGATTACTTACGGCGAAGGGATTCACGTTGTCGTCGTCATTGAAGGAATTGGGATCTCCGGGCATCGCTTCCGATTCCGATCGAATCCAATCGAATCGTTGTGTTTTTTTTTTTTCCTTGTGTTCTTCCTCCCAACGGAAGCAGCAGCGAGTCCGGCCGTTAGGAAGGCATATAAATAGGGCGCGCGCTTCGGTGACTTGTTAGATTAAAATGGTTTCCCGTTTCACTTAATGCCACTCCACATTGTGAAAATAACGGAAATGCCACCATTTCTTGGAGCGTGCCCCCACACGTGCCTACGTGGAAGCACGTTGAAATTTTCTTTTTTTTTTTTGTTTTAATTTTTATTATCGTGCTTAGTTCGGAACCTTTTTATTTTAACATAAATAATTGTCAACTAGAGAATAAAAAATCTAACGATATTTTTTTATATTTTATATTTTTTATGATTATTTTTATGTTTTTTATTTGAAAATAGTCAACCACTTTTTATGATTAAACATACTCTCAATCATCTCATTAATAACTAATTATTTGTGAATGAGTTATATTTTTTTTCAAATTTATCGAGAGCTATTAGAACATAACTTACTCGATATTCGAGAAGGAGTGAAAAGAATAATTCTAGTTAAATTAATAATTTTAAAAATTATTATTTTTTATCGATTTTAAGATATAGGGTTGAACAAAACCAGATCACTCATGATTCGGTCCCGATCCGATTTTAGCCGGGTCTCAAGAAATGAGATCTGGATCCGAACGCGATCCCGATCAGGTTGAGACCGGGTCGTCCCAATTTAACCGAGAATAAAATTAAAATGCCCGATTGACCCGATTTTATATTTTTATTATATAAAAATAAAGTTAAAAATTCTAATATTTATTCATATTAATTATTAATAATATAAACTATTTTTTATTATGCATTAGTAATAAAATCAGTTTATATGTTAAATATTTTTTAAAAAGTTATACTATAATTTTTATATATATATAATATAAGAGAATCGAGTCGAAAATAAATTTGAGTTTCTTAAACTCAGACCCAACCGAATTTTTGAGTCATCGGATCTGGTCCCGACCCGGTTATGTTCCGGATCGAAAATATTCTCGAAAATCCGGATCGAATCAGACCGAGATAACTGAGTCGGTCCAGATCATGCTCACCCTATTAAAATATATTATTTTATTGTATCAACCAATTTTTTAATTAGTGTCGTATCAATTTGACAATATATCAAATTAAATAAGTATATTTTTTTTTCAAATACTAGTCATTGCTTAATGCCATAAGTATTATTGAGCTTTAAATTCATTAAAGTTGTCAACTTGTTTGATACTATGCAAAAATACAATAATTTGTATTTAATACACACTTAATGCCGGAAATATTAGATGCAGGCAAAACAAGTTTCATGATAGAAAAATTAATATGCTTAATTAATTTTCCTTTTTTGAAAATAACTTTAGCATATTAGATTGCAAACTCCATTGTTACCTGTGAAACTCCAACTTCATGTTTCTTTTTTTTTATATTGGTAAAATTGTGTCTAAGATGAAAAATTATCCCTAATAAGTTATTATAAAAAAGGTTAATAGTGTAGCATGATAATGTTAGAGACAAAAAATAATATTTTTTTACAAATTTATGTATAATTTGAGTATATTACAATATTGAAAGTGCAATACACACTTTTTTTTCCTTTATAAAAAACAAATTAGAAACTCTAACTCTATGTGACTTGATTTGTGCCTTTTACATCTTGGCCTCTGTCAAAAATTGTTTATGTCAAAATATTTCTTGAAATGAGAACATTATATAAGATAAATAAAAAATTACATTTCAAATTTTAGAATCTATTTTATATTATGTGTTTTAAATTTAGAAAGTACAAGTATATTTATATTTTTAAAAATATAACAAAATTATAGAGCTACTATATTTTTTAATACACAAAAAAATATTTTTTTTCTTAATGTTTTATTATTCATTTCTTGAAAACAACTTATATGCAGCTAAAAAAATGCCAAATAAATTTCCAAAATTATTCATCATCACGTGCTTCCCGCGTGCGGACTCCTTTAAAATGAACCCAACAGCACCCACTTCGCCGCACCAGATGCAGTTCGCTCGCCCGTCTCCCACCTCTCGCCGGCGCCGTCGTTTCGCCGCCGCCGCCGCCTCCGTCGTCGCCGATGAGCTTCGAGGGGATCGACGAGTGGGACGAGAACTTCCTCGATGAGGCCATCCGCATCGAGCTCGAGGCCATCTCCTCCCGAAACCCTCCTCTTTCCTCCAACCCTCCTCCTCCTTCCTCTTCCGCCGCCGCCGCCGCTACCGCTGCAGACAATCCTCCTTTCTTTCCGCCGGTGGACCCTGGAGGCCTCGTTTTGTGGCGATCGGAGCCGGAATCGTTTACCCCCATCCCTCCTTTCGGGCTCGATGACGCGAGGTCCGCTTCGGCCTTCGGCGCCGCCGCCGCCGGCGGCTTCTCTCCGCCGCGGGAGCTGTCGCAGAGGCACTCGGAGAATCCTGGGCTCGATTTGGATTGCGTTATCGTGGAGCCGCTTGCTGCCAGGAACACTGGCGGGTACGGGAGCCGCGGCGGCGGTGGAAGAGGGAAAGACAAGGAGGTGGAGAGATTAAAGGTGGGCTTCCGCATGATGGGAAATACGGGAGTTTTATTGAGTTTTTAAGGGTGATATGTGATAGAAATGTCTCTCTTTTCCATCAACTATAAGTTGTAACATGAAGCATGAGAGTAGTCTTTCGTTTATAGCCACGTGAATACTTATCGTTCTAGTTTTGTGGATATAAAATGTTTAATGTGTATTTTAGGTGTCTAAGGGAAGAAAAAAAGTGTTCATTTAAGCTCAAATTACACTTCGTTCACTCTGCAACTATTTAGCTGTTTTATTATTTTGTTTTGTTCATCCTTCAACTTTATCTTAAGTGACGGCATTTGTTTGTCATCTTTCTGAAAATGTTTGTGTGTTTTGTATGTGAAACATTCTAACACTTTTTACTTCCATGGCGTAGAGGGAGCTGGGGCGTCTTTCAAAGCAGCTTGGGCACTTGGTACTTTCCGGATCTTTGATAATTGGTTCAGTTCTTGTTTAACACAATTTTGGTCCGGTTGTATGTTGTTGGAAACACATTTCATTCGTTGTCTTCTCCTATTGTCCAGCTTACCATCAATTAATGAAGAAAAAATGTGCCTTACTCATATGCCTTTATACTTCTTTGGTGGACAAAATGCATCTCCTTATTGTCACAACATTGCAATTCTATAAAAAGGTCTATCATTTCTTCTTTGAAGGAAAAAGTCTATTCTTAGGTTTAAAACTGTCAAACAAATTGATATTACATGTATATATTTCTAGTCAAATAACATCTTTGTCAGTGCCATTATTCTTTATGTATTGACATTACCCTATATTAGGATTTAGGACTAATGACGTTTGGTTACGAGAAGTTTCACTAAATGCAATGAGCATATGCAATACTTTACGTCAAACTTAGTGACCTTTATTTATACGGAGTTATAATTTGTGACACATGCTATATGTGATTCAAATGGCTCTACATTTCCAGGAGCATGAATGCACTGAACTCAAAAGGGATAGAGCAAAGAAAGATGAGCAACTGAGACATACATTTTCAGAGATTGAAGCCAAGGATGCTGAAATCCAGAGTTTGAGAAGAAACAATCAGTTAGTTAAACTTACTTTCTACACTAAAACTTCTTTTGTTGTATGAACCTCCCTTTCTTTAAGCAAACCTTTTTATTCTTTAAATTTCTTGTTAAGAACAGCTTGATATATATTTTTCAAGATATGATTGACTTGAATTGCTCCATCATCTTTACTCTGGCATATCTATCAATTAGGTAACCATGTTAATGCTTTTGTGTACAACTTGAGAGAGGTGAAGGAAAACTTTTCACAACATTGCCTTTGAATTTCACCTGTTTTTGTGGACGCTGTATGCAATTACACACTCATGAAGCGGTTGAAATTCACCTTTACTGGTTGCTTTCGTATTTTTAAATTCAATTATTTTCTTTGACATAATTTTAGATTTGCAGATAACATGGTTTCAAAGGTATGAAAGGAAAAAAAAACAGAAATCTTTACTGTGAAATGGCACAGTAGGGAGAGCAATCAGTGGCTGAGTATTTTCGATGGCAGAATCAGATACAATAACCTTAGATTTCTCAAGCTAATATCACCTTGCTAGTTATCCTTTTTTTACTTTAAAAAAGAAAAAAAAATGAATTGTCAAGCTAATAATTAAATAGTTTTCTTACTTACGGATCTTGACATCATAAGATACTTTATTTTTTGCCACTTTTTTATTTCTGGAATTATGAATGATGATCACTATAATTGTATTTTTTTATTTAAGGGTAAAAGGATGAATCGAAAGAAGGCTAGCCATCCTATGTATTAAAGATGCGAGAAATGTTAAATGTACAAGTGTAATCATAGGGCAAGAAGTATATAGGTGGAGTTGCAAATTAATACACTCTCCCCACTCTCTAGACAAAAAGAAATATAGTCTCTCTGGAGACATCTGATAAAATCAGAACTCTAATTACTAGCTGGAATAACATAAAACAAAATGATAGATCGAAAGTTGTAAATTATGTGTCGAATGAACTGTGATTTCCTTCAACATCTTTCTTCAGAATATTGGCTTTGACATTTTCGCTTGGTTCATTGACAGTTAAATTGTTTTACGAATTAAAAATCATTGGCATGTTTTTTTATTAGTTTATGTACAAAGTCCCTAGATACATTTTAAGCAAGTGTATAGTATTTTGCTACCATAAAAGACTACATTTTCTGTTGCTTAGGGAGCTGGCTGTAAAATGAACAGAGTGCGCCTTTCTCGTCTTTAAATATTGAGTCTGACCTAGATACATAAAACAAGAATCATGTTTCTCTTGGTAAAATAGCATCAAAGTTTTGGTAAGGAGTAAGAAATACTGGCACATGAGCTTTGGTCTTTTACAGAAAAGATGAAGTGTTGAAGCGGATGTTTTTAACATGAGGTTGTGCAACTCTTGAGAAACACAAGGTGCATGAAGTTTCATAAAGGTGAAAGTTTTGTTGAGCTAATTACTGAAGCTCTTGATGCCAAATTGGGTTGTGGGGTGGTGGGGTGAGGGAATAGAGATAATCCTTATCAGGTTTTGAATACTTTCCATAAGCCTTTAAAGTTGCATTTGCATCCTTCTAGTTAAGTTATTAAGTACTTTACATTCCATGCTTCTTGGTTGATGTTTTTCTGGTCCATGTATGTTCCTGTTACAGGTCTATCTCAGAGTATGTTAATAGTGTCTTTCTCTTGCTTTTTCCTTCTCTTCTGCCTCTCTGGTTTTGCACTTTTCTGTTTCTTTGTTCTGTTACCTTTAATTTTCTAGGCCATCAATTGAACCCATATGTTTATATTGCAGAGAAGCTTCTGTCAGAGTCTTCAAGGACAAGGCTGGTAGGGATTGTGTGGATGAAGATACATGTGCTCAGCACAAAGTGCAGGATTTGAATGATAAAGCAGGTGGACTATATGGGGGATCCAAGAATGTAAAAGAATCTTCCAATTGCTTGCCTTCAGATAGTCATATTTCTGAACTCCGTGACCGTAAAAGAGAACACCATCATGATGCTTCAGCAGAAGTAACTGAATTAAGACGCCGAATTTCAATCAATAATGGTAGAGTCAATTTTACTTTTACAGTTTTTTTTAGAAAGATTTTACTTTTACAGTTGTAACTCAACTCATTTTCTCAAGAGTTGCACAACCTCATGTTAAGACAAGAATCATCTGCTTTTTCTTCACTAGTTAATTAGTTTCTTGGTGGTGATCTTCTGCTAGGTCTAACAACCTCTTCTGGAGTCAATATCAAGGTATGTTTACTTTCACTTGTTATGTAAAGACATCTTACACTAATTATCCTATACTTATTTCTACTTTTGAAGGCACACTTTTTGCTCTTTTGCAAAAGTAATTTATTATTTCATCAGTCATGCTCTTACAGGAAAATCTTTTGCCAAATGCTGCTCAGCCAAAGATCAAGAGGACAACAGGAACTCAAACGGATTTCCCTCAAGATCATAGCCATGTTAGTGTAATAGATCTGACAGAGGATGACATATCAAGCAAGCTTCTTTTTATCTGGGGTTCCCCAGAAAACAAGCAGAGAAGGGCGGACTTCATTTCCAAGTTGCTTGTATCATGCTCGACAGATTTTTTTGTGCTTTTCAGGTGCTTGAGTAGTACTCCGTCTATAACTAACATGGATTGCCAGGAAAATGAAAGGTTTTCTGACTTGGCCTCACATGGTGGTACAGAGTCTTTTCTATCAACTGTTGTTCCTAAAGTATCCCGTCTACATTCAATAGTGATGAAGGTATGCCATTGCTTGCATTGCTCTTGTATGTTTCTTTTATCCGTTTATTCCAGATTCATACCTTTTCTAGTTTATTTGCGGAATCCTGTCAAAGTAGCACTTAGAACAAAATGACCCCTCTAAGCTAATTTATGGATTAAATATTGAACTTGCAGGCAGGTGAATCGAAAAGTTATACTTTTATTCCTATGTTTTGTTATTCATGAAACCTTTTTATCACGATTATTTAGTTCATCATTATTTTGCAGCTGACACAAGTGAACTGGGACGATAGATATCCACATGTCAAAGGAAATCTAAGAAACCAAATCCCATATACTTTTTAATACTTAAAAAGATCTCAGTATTTAATATGTCATGAATTCGTCTAAAAAAAGAATATAGGCCATTAATTCTTAATCTATACAAGTAACAATCTAGGACAATTCAACGTTAAAACCTAAGGATGTCTGCATTAATATAAGGCATAAACCCTTTAATGCTTCATTGGCGAATGCAAGTTACTTTTATTGTATGTGCCATTGAAGGTATTATTTTTTATCTTTCTAGTTTTTGACGTTTCTAAACAAGTAACAATCTAGGACAATTTGATGTTAAAATCTTCGGAAGTCTGCATTAATAAAAGACATAATGCTTCGTTGGTGAATGTAAGTTGTATTGCATGTGCTTTTGGAGGTATTATTTTTTACCTTTCTAGTTTGTTATGTTTTCCAACTGCCAAGCATACTATATATTTCGAAAGGCCTTATATCTTAAACTAATGGCTAACTGTTTTGTATTTGCAGATTCATGAAGAGATAATACATTTGCATGATTTAGTTGAAGTATTACTTGACTTGTGCACTCTTGACCTCGTAAGTGAAGAAGAATTCACCTCTGAAAATATTGAAGAATAATTCCCCGTATAAATCCTATATTCGGGATATAAATTGTATGATGTTAAATAGTTATAATTATGATGGCAGTAAATGCTGACAATCAAATATCACTGAGGGGGACAAACATGTTACACCAATGAGTTTATGTGCCAACCTTAAAAATGTATACCTATAAAACATGCAAATCTGTTGCAACTTCATGCGGTCCATATTGTTGTCTGTTTTTCAATCGATTGGAACCAAAACACAATTCTAAACTTCTAGAATCAATAAAAATTGTCCTAAATGAATATTAATTGTTTCTTTGTATAAATGATGCGTGCCTCCTGGATGTGTTGTACCTTGTAATGTTATAACATTGTCCTGGCAGAAGTTTAAAGTGAATATAACTGCAAAGTCTAAGGAAGCTAGACAATACTACGATATACTGTTAAATTGAAATTATGTGCAATTTTGTTCTCGACTTTCCATCTCCTTAATCAAATACTCTTTGGGTACACATGGATATTTAGTGTTCCATTTGCTCTGTTATTTGCAATATATCTCTACTATGGCTGACGAAAGAAAAGGTAACAAAACCTTTGGAGCTGCATGCTTTTGCAGTCTAAGTCGTAGAAATCATCGAGCAGAACTGTGCTTATAGGTTCTCTTTTTCTTTTGATTGATCCCGGAGGCCTGCAACATGTATTTTCTTTTGTTTTTTTCTTTCTTGTTCCATGTTTATTATCTATGTATTCACTAGATTTTCATATTCTTATTATCAGTTATGTCAGGGTTTTGCTGGCGGAGAAATTCTTATTAGCTATGCGATTGAGCTTAAAATTAGCTTTACTTATGTCAATTTCATATTCATAACTTCAGTCTTTATCCTGTCCTCATTATTCTGATAAATTTTTTTTTCCATGCAGGTTGTTGTGGTTCACAAATCTTTGTGTATATTGCATGTGATATTGCAAGATTTTTTTAATTGCGAGATAAGATCTAACAGAAGGTACACCTTGTGGCTTAATAATTCAATCGTTGAACCATTAACTTAATCTTGTGGTCATTAACATATAAGTATCAGTGTTTTGTTATTTTTGATTCATTAACAGAGAATATGATTTTGAAACTCCCTAGTTGGTTACTGCAGTCCCTTGTTTGTGTTTTATCCTTTTTTTGGTGGGGTATATTTTGTCCTCTTTAAACTGTAAATGCTCATACCTTGCCTGATCAATTATGCACTACAAATATTTTCAGATTCAACATTCAACTGATTTTGAAATGTGAAAATCTTGGAATTTTACTCTGACAACCTGCTGAAAATTCGTTGAGGTTTTTTTACAAGTATAAATTTCTCAAAAAATATCCTTGAAAGTTACATGTCTATCTTGGATATGCTGTCTCAGGTTGTATGCACTCTTCTCTACTGACTTTGTATGTGCATTTGTAGTTTGTGGCATTCTTATGACATGAAGCATCCTCAGCAATTCAAGATTGTTATAATCTTGTGGAAACCTTTTGATTTGCTTTATGCTTATGGAATTCATTATGATTTTTCCAGTGTACCCTGCTCAGGAATGTTGTTTTTGATCAACCTCTGGAAGATGTTCATGAAGAAGGGAGTTTAACTGATAGGAGCCGGACGATAGACATTCAAAATAAAGTCAGTGAAAGTGAGAGATTAGGTTTATGTTTAACAAAGATAAGATCTCTCAATTACAAGAGTTACAATGATGGCATTTTTCTCTCCCCCGAGGATTTGACTTCAATTTACCAGACAATGCAGCGAATTGCTGCGAGGAATATTCAAGAATTTATTCGTGTTGAAGCAATATCCATCATGACTCTTATCTTGATGGGAAGAAACCATCACACAGGGAGAGAGATGTATGTCATTTTATTACTTTATTGATTTCTCTTTGTGCACTTCTTTTACTCTCCATTCTCCCTCAATTTAGATGGTTTCTTTGTTCTTTTGATTTCACAGGTTTGGGCTAGTTGAAATATTGGATTGGATTTCTCCGTTGTTGTCTAAGGAAGTCAGTCTTCAATTAAGAAACCAAGCTGTCCATCTGCTCTTCTTGTTTCTCAACTGTAAGTATTTATGTTTGATGTATTAGAGTGATTTAATCCCATCGTTTGGATAGAAGGACAATACACGTCCCTCCTAAAAAAAGGATAATAAATACATGTCTGTAACATCTATGAAGTAGTCAAGAATCATGTTATGAATGCATTCTTGAGGTGACAGTGAGAAAGTTTTGTGAGAGGTATTATAAATGAGATGTAGATGCTGGGAATCTTTTGCTGAGTTCCTTAACTAAGGCCCTGTTTGGCAACCAAGCATCTGTGGGCTTTTTGCCCCCAAATACTGGGCTGCCAAGCGTTCCATGCTTCACATGGAAAATTGGCAGCAAGCAGCATTTTGGTGTCCTGATATATGTAGGTTTTTAAGGAGCTATAACATTAGAAATATGCACAAGGTGCTAAAAGCTACTGGAATGGCGCCGACTGGTGTCCACCAGTTTGGATGTGGCACTGGAAGAGAAACTTCTGAGGTGCTATGACGTTTGAATAATCTGTACTCTGTATCAATGTTTAATGCTAGGTTCTTGTATTGGAAATCGGAATATAACTTGTAAGAATTCTCTGTGTATTTATCACTTCGATTGTTTATATTGATAAAATTCAGATGATTGCTAGTTTGGTTGGTTATCATTTAGTATTCAGAGAAAAAGAAGTCGTTTATCTGCCATGGACATGCGTATCAATCCATGCATGATACTGGTGGCTTATGGTGTCATTTTGTCTTGCCTCTACTGTTATTCCTTAAAGAATGTGTGGTTCATATGTGATGCAGTTTATATTTGCATTTTGTTGCACGAGGGTTCAATGATCTAAAGACTTGACTGCTTTTACTTATCATCTTCCAATTGAATATAGGCCAAACGAGCCTATTGACATTCTGTACAGGAGGTAGAGATAGCAACAAGTGCACAGAACAAACTGATGGGCATAGCAACAAATTACACAGTGCAGTCAGCTTAGTTCTTAAAGGCTTGGCCGAATGTTTAACTTCTGATGGAGTTGATGCCATGGTAAACTCATTTAAACTTTAAAGTTGCCTTTGCAAATTCATTATGGTAGAAGGTTGACTGTAATATTCTTTTTCATCTAAAATATAAAGGTGATTTCATAATTTTGTAGATATTTCTTGAATTGTTAATGCCTTCTTCTTGGTTTTAATGATTTATAAGCGCTTTTATCATCTTTTAATCTGGAGAAGGAACATATTTGCAGGATTTCAAACTCTGTAAGCGAGTAATCATATTGCTGGCATATATAGCAGCATCTGGTAAACATGGGTTTGAGATCCTCTTAAGCTCTGTTGGGTCTCAGGGTGTCAATTTTTTGGAGCTAATTGTACAAATATTGGCATCTCAGACGGATGCAGACACTGGCGATGTTTCAGAGTCTCAGACCTATAAAGAAAGGTAATGTGCATACTTATGAATCTCTTAGCACTTAGATCCAAGCCATATGAGTAAATTTTTAGTCTTTTTTGTAACCAATGTACAAATTATGAGAATCTTTTTTTAAAAGGAAATTAATTTCTGTCAATACAACAACAACAACAACAAAGCCTTATCCCACTAGGTGGGGTCGGCTACATAGATCATACGACGCCATTGCGCTCTATCAGTAACCAAATTTTTAGGTATATTATTCGCTAATATATCTCGTTCTATTAGCTCGCCAAGTGTTCGTTTTGGTCTCCCTCTCCTTCTTTAATTCGGACTTCAAATTGTTTGCTCTACCCTCCTTACTAGCGCATCTAATGACCTTCTCTAAACATGACCAAACCACCTCAAACGATTCTCTACCATCTTCTCGCTAATAGGGGCCACTCCGACAAATTAATTTCTGTCAGTGAAAGCTAAAAAAATGCTGACACAAAAATCAAGGGATTTCTAAAGGTGGAGATGCCTCCAAAACATATCAACAACAAAACAAATATCAGTTATACCAAAAATTTGCGAAAATCACCAGTTATCATAGTATCTTTCCTGTATTCATGTTTTATCTCATATCTGAAAATATTGCAAAGCTAGCTATCAATCATCGTTGATATTTCTCATTCTCAATTTATAATTGGATTCTTCTTTCATTTTTTAATGGCATTTGTTGAACCAGACTGTTTGATTTGTTTGTTACTGACTTGTGCAAGACTATTTTGTTTCTATCTCGTCAAAAAGAAAAACTAATTTGTTTGTAACCAAAGAGGACACAAGTCACATATTTTTTTATTGTGTTCTTGCAAAAGAAATATGGGCTTTGATAGAGATGGACACTGGGCTGGCCCAACACGACCCCAAGGCCGGGTCGGGCTGCCCCTTCGGGTTTTTGGCCTGGTACGTCATGGGCCCGATGAGCAGACCCAATTGGGGTCTTGTGGATGGAGTAAAGTCTCACTGCATCACTTCACAAGTATTATAGTTAATATTACTACAAGCTTTGCTCGAGTGCAAGTTTCTTCTGCTCACTATGATTTGATAAATGTTCAGGATATTACTTACGACCCTTGTGAACAGTGATATAACTTGAAACTTATGGTATTGATGTCAAAATTAAACCACAGGGATTCATTACTAAGCTTAAAATATTTTTTGTCCAAGTTTTAACAAGCAGTAGATATCGTTGTAGTTCATTTATATTATGATGGCTTTTTTGGTGGGTAGAGCCAAAAAGTGCTTCAGAACATATTCGGGTGTTATAGGGCTCCTTTTCACATCATCTGTAATCAAAATAATAATTAAGTATATAAGTCCATTAGATCCACTGAGTTCTATGGTTCCGCATTACATGTGATTTCATATTGTAATTAATTCAAACAAACTTCTGTTCTGTGGTGATTTCTGTCAGCCGCTTTCTACTGATGGCCTCTTTATTTTTTCTTCCTCCAGAACCTCACTTATGCGAGAGGCATTGATTCTCTTGAACCGTTTAGTATCACATCCTGTTTATTCTAGAGCTACAATGGAGGCATTGACAGGTAACAGGTCGACAGCGAATTCGACAATTGATGTTGCAAATTGGGTACCCCAGGAGAGTCGACGCTGCTGGAACCATGATGCTGTTAGGAAGATACAGATGGAGGCTGAGGTAGCAGATTTAGCCCAATTGTTCCGGAAACGAGTTTTGGCCTTCCTAGGAGAGAAAACAAGTTGACTACTATTTTGCCAAGGAACTGTAAGTTGCAGGAAACACCCAAAATTTTGCTACATGAGAAGCACATATACGCTCGCCCCTTCCAAGCTGACATTATGTGCCAAAATTTATTTAGAATGCGAAGCGACCTGCCTGAGTCAAGATAGCTGTGGCATTTTTGTTGGTGCTGTTGTGTATATAAATTAGGATGAACACACTGGCCACAGCATAACAGCAGCATCATGCGATTTTGGATGTTATGTTAGCAAATTTCATAGTATGTGACTGCACAGAAAACTGATGTATAATTGAACTTGAATCCGGTGATGGGTTTTCAGGTTGGTAATGCTTCAATGGAGTATTATAATTAGTGTTCCCCTTCTTTTCGTTCTTATGTTATCTTTTTCCCTTTGATAAAATTTCTCCTGTTTCCTTTGTGGATTAATATGGACCAGCGAGCAGATTGTATCCATGTGTGCAGGCCACTCTTGGACTATTTCAATGTACCATTGGCATTGAGTTTCAAGGAAAAGGAACGAAAAATCCAGGCAGAAAATCAAACTGAAATTTTAGTAGAGGACGTGCATGTAGTGAGAATTTTTGTACACCACTTGTTAATTTTTTTTCTTATTAGGATTATGATAATACAATATAATATAATATTAAAGTTAAAATTAAAATCAGTGTAAGACAATTTTGAAAATAAATTACTTTCACACGATAAAGGAGGAAAAAGAAAATGCCAACAGTGAAACAGAAATTGTACTCGAGTAAATTCACAACTTTACCATTCGATTCCTTAGGTGTTGTTTTTTTTTTGTCATATCCATCGATATTCGAGACTATTAGCACTTTACTAATTCAATTCGAGTGTGAGTGATGAAAGTTTATAATCCTAGCAAAGTTGACGACTTTAGCTCCTGTCAACCATTGGGACATAAATTCGTTATCATTTGTGACAATCGAACTTGATTTCTAGAATTTTTCTTGTACCCACTCGGGCCCCCGGTGTTCAGAATTACTAGTAGCTAACTAATCCAATCCGAAGTCGAGAGCAAAAGCAATAAATAGTATCCTCTAACTAAATTGACGATTACAGGACTCGAACTCGGGACTACTAACTCTCGATTTCTCAACTCGGGATACACGTTTGCTAACAAGGTGTGCTATGCTACTTGTTCAAAACGAAAGAGAATAATGTGAAGCTTGCCATAACATAAAATATACTCATATAATACTGGGAAAAAAGTTATTAAAGAGTACGAAACAGTATGCTTTTATGTCAATTTCGCTCGGTTGTGGGTTTATTTGCATTAACTTGAGGACTTGTTTAGCTTCGTTCGCTAGAAAGTGCTGATTAGCACCAAATGTTTAGAGCCATTCTGACAAAGGTTAGATACCAAAATTCGTGTTACTCAGAGATAATAAAGAAAAGCAGCTTAAAAGCTAAGCAAAACACACTCTAAACCCTTGAAAGTTTTGTTATTTCAGATAAAAAAAAGTTTCCATTTGGTTTTCAAACATTTAATAAGTGTCCCTGATGAGATTCAAGTGAATGTTGTACGATGGAGAACTCAATTGGTTCAGGAACTCATATCACCAGTAAAACCATGCATACCAATTAGCACTTAAAAATGCAGCTGTTCTAGGAAAAATACTTTGGATTTAGGTACAGATTACACATGCTGCAAGCAGACTCTATTAATTAAAAAGAACAATTATTCTTTTGTACAGCAATAGCCTATAGTTGGTACTCATCTCAAAATTATTTCATACAACCTGGATCGACAACAGGGAAGACGCCAGAGATCGACATAATTCGAAAAACCTGCCATCTTCCACACTAAATCATTGTCATCTTTCCGTAGATGTTTGAAGTAACGAAAAGAAATAGCCAGAACCTAAAATCTAACAACTCAGAGATCTCGATAGATAGATTTTCTTAAAGGGATCTCAAAAGATAGCTGATGAGAACATTATGCAAAAATGGGAAGTTTTGAAGCAGGATTCAGATGAGAGAATTACCTGCATCCACTTGGTGGTGTGCTTGCTAACGAGAAAGTTGATAGCCCTTGCACTCAATGGCGGGCACAATGAATCAAATGCTCTCAGAAGGTAAGAAGAAAAAAAAAAGGCAGAATGGAAAACTGCATTGCCTCTTCTTCAACTCGTTCCTGTTATTGAGCAGCGGATTCAAGAGCACTTTGACGAAACCATGCAAAAGGTTTATTCATAATCCTCGATCACTTTTTTTTCCTCCGTGCAGCTGCCATGACATCCATTAGTTCTTAAATAAGAAGCATGTGATTCCACATGTAATTCAGTCATCATAACCAATGGATCAATGACGGGCAATTTCCAGCTCCCTTTGTGCATTGCATGTAATATTCAGCAAATCATGTTTCAGTGATTCACGTTTTTTGTACTTTCAAAGAAACGATTAATTCTATCATCATCCATAAATGGTTTCCCTTGTATCTGCTAGCCATCATAGTATTTGGCAGAGAGTGCATATTGAATTTCTTTAACACTGCAATATCAGATTTTTCTCTAGCAGTGTCATTGAGCATTTGAACCAACCAGACACGGCCTGGAATTTTCACAATCTACTTATGGTCACATCATCCTTGAGAAAAACTAGTATAATTAACTCGAGATTTGTTTAGCCTTTGCTCCAATTTTAAGATTTCCAAGGAATAACAGTCCATGTTGATTCATGACATCTAGTATATCAACAGCTTTTGATTTCTCACCAAGGAACTCATAAAAATGAACAGCAACACTCAAAATGAAGCTGTCAGGCTTTAGAAACTTAACTGTTTCAAAGAATGAAAGGCCTTTGTCAATAAGTCCATAATCCAGATATGCTCTCATCATAGTTCTACAGCATGCTAAATCAGGATTCAGACCAATTTCCTTCATTTTACTGTAGATTCTTTCTGCATCCTCAACACACCCTTCCTTAATGAAGGCAAAAATGAGGTGATTGAAATGAGCACAAGAAGGTTGTATTCCCTTCCTCAGCATCCTATTAATAGTTTCCTCAGCATTAAAATATTTCTGACTTTCAGTAAAGGCTCTCACTAGTGCAAGATATGTATGGGAATCTGGTCGATGGCCATCCATTTGCATATCTTGGACAAGGTTTTCAGCTTCATGGTAAAGTCCAGAAGTTGCATAAACATTAACCATTGTGTTGTAACTGATCTGCAAGATCAGGTATGAAAACAATCAAATTTTAGTTAGCATGATTAATAAAAATGCTAAACGGAAAGATGCATTTAACACAGACACACATACATGAAGAAGGAAGATTCAACTAGACACAACCACTATAGTGTTACAAAATAATATATCTGACGATAATACATCATGTGTGTACCTTCCCAGGTTGTATTCCATCTTCCTTCATTTTATTGAACAAGATAGATGCCTCTTTAGTCCTTCCTGACAAGCCATAGTACTTGTTAAGTAATTCATTGAAATAAAGATGACAAAAACACATATTTCTCTATGGTGAACTACAGGTAAGAGAACTCAATTATATTATGACAGTCTCAGCTCCATTATGATATTCAATTGTCCATAAAAACATCGATATCATTAGGCTTTTCTTTGAAAGAGACCTTATTAGGCTTTCTGTACCCTTTTTTATCTTGGCTATATTTTCTGAGGCATGGAATTTTTCTTTTGTTACCAAAATTTTGAAAAAACTAAATTATTATGGTATGAAGCTTTAATAAGAAAGCAAGAAAGCTAGTTATCATTGATTTAGGGATAGTATGGGACCTGCTTTCCCATAATAGCTAATCATGTTAGTATATGCCTTCTCATCTATGGGCAAACCCAAGCCTTGGGCAGTGTGGAACATCTCAATTGCTTTCTCCAACTTTCCTCCTTGGCCATATACGCTGCAATTATTACATACAAAAGTCATATATTGAATGAAATAAAAAACTCACAGAAGCGTAAGACTTTTTTTTCATTAATAAAATATACACAAAATGTTTTTACAAGATGGCTCTACTATGCAGAAAATTTTCAATGTTCACCTGATCATAGTATTATATGTTTGAAGCGACGGGGTAATGCCTGATGAAATCATTCGATTGTATAAGCTTATAGAAGAGTGCAACTTACCTGCATAAACATCATCTTGATAATTAATCAGTAACCCAAAGAACATTTTTGAAGTAATTAGTCAGAGAACTAGCCTTAAGCTATCAATAATCCAGCATAAGCTATGTCAATAATCCAGCATAAGCTATGCATCATACCAGCGTTTAGCATCACTTTGATGTAGGTATTATAGGCAACAGTATCAAGCTCCACTGCATTTTGAAAACTATGCTTAATAATATTTTCTGCCTCCGTATATTTTCCTGAAATCAAATTTTCAGACATTATACTCTGATGTGAGCTAGGAATATCAATAATTCAAGCCCATTAACTTTACGCCTATCTCAATCCTTAAAACCATAAATCAGCGAAGGTCAAGAATACAATTAACATTAAAAAGGTGAAATAGAAGAGATAATATTAGCCGGTATGTCTTATTTCTTGTTAAAGAATAATATATCCGAAGCGACAGAACCAACTGCATAGTCAACAGAAGCAGCTGGATCAAATAAAATATGCAGCTAACATATTTTTAGTAAACTTCAGTATCACTGAACTATATTTATTGGAGAAGGTGGTAGAATCATTTCAAACGCTTACCATGCTTACTCAAAGCATTTACAAGTATGCTGATTGTAACAGCCTCCTGACAATGGCCTTGATCAACCATTTCTTTGTATAGCTGGTTTGCTTCATCAACTTTTCCACATTTACAAAAGGCATCGACCATCGACTTATAACAACTTCCAAGAAGTGTTGAAGAGTTTAATGCCAATGCAAAAGCTTCTTGGGCTTTTTCAATTTCATGGCGCCGACCATAGATATTGATCATTGAAACAAAGGCAGATTCCTCAGGTCTGAAATCTAGCTCAAGAAACTGCCGGTATATTGTTTCAGCTTCAACTATTCTTCCTGTTTTACATATTCACAAAAATATTCAATTTAGAAGAACTGCTTTAAGATTTACTCTCTTAGAATCGAAAGAATAAATGTCATCGAAGTTTCTAAAAATTCTATTATGTGAACAACAGGATACATTAATATTAGCTACAGTGAGCTCCTTGCCTTCCCTAGCATATTTGCTGATCAGTTGGTTTCCTGCAGCTAAGCCACCAGTTACCTCAAACAAAGATTTCAGAGTTGCCCTAGATTTTTCAAGTTCACCATTTTCAAGGTAGAGGCCCAACATTACACACAATGCCACGCTATCTGGTTGCTCTAAGCTCTTTATTAAGTCTTCTGCTTTCTGCAGCCCTCCTGTTTCAGCATACATTGCCATCAATGATGTCTTTGCTGATTTATCCAAGCTCATGCCATCGGTTTGCATCTCTTCCACTAGCTGTTCAGCCTCATCAATCATTCTCTCTTTGCAGTATACTTTCATAACACTCCTATAAAGGTCCTCATCAAACTTGATGCCATCTTTTCTCATCTGTAAAATAAAGGCCTTGGCCTTTTCTAACAAAGCTAACTTAATATACAAGGAAAGCAGGTCATTGTAGCAGATTGCATCAGGAATCTCCATCTTTGATAGCATTCGAAATGCAGCTTCTGCCGAAGAAACATCTTCATTAGCAACATAACAGCGAAGCAAAGCACTATAAGCAAAATTTGACAGCTCAATTTTTCTAGATTTCATAAGTTCAATAACTTCTATTGCTTCCTCAAACTTTCCTACATTCATATGGACTTGAGCCATGGCTACATATGTTTTTTCATCATTAAGAAGACCAAGTTTTCCAATGTCTTCAAATGTCCTCTGTGCATCCTCATACAAGCTAAGTTTTCCATATATCCTAATAAGAATTCCATATATGACTTCATCAAAGACAATTTTATTTCTTTCCATCTCTGACAAGAGTGATAGTGCTTTTGAATAGTCAGCATTCTTATAATACAATGTTAGAAGAGAAGCACATGTGTAGTTGCTAGGAACAATTGCTGAAGAAATCATTTCCTCATAAAGTCGTAATGCCTCATCTCCTTTACCACTTTTGGCAAGCAAGCTGATCAGATGACCATAGGTTGCCTCCTCGGGAACAAATCCAGATTTCTTCATATTTTTAAATGCACCGAAAGCATCATCCAAATTGCCCTCCTTCACATATGAAGTTATAACAACAGTGTAAGTGAAACGATTTGGTTGCACCACAGCATCTAAAATCTCTTCCCACAATTCAATAACCATTTTGTGCATCTTTTGCTTTTGTAGTGACGAAATCATGAAATTATAAACTGCGATGGAAGGTAATGTATCCCGTCTCCTCACAGCAGAATAAAATAGCATCATGTCCTTGTGCCTTCCCCACCTAGCATATGCACACAACATAGTTCCGCAAGCAACTTCGTCCGGTTCACATCCTGTTTCGAGCATCTCCAGGAAAATCTGCTCGGCGAGTCTGATCTTACCAACTTGGCCATACACTCTAAGAACAATAGTGTATGCAATAACACTAGGTCTGTAACATAGCTGCAACAAACACATGAATGAATTAGCCTAAATCTTCTGTCGTGCGCAACTCATAATTCGAACGTCAAATTTATTTATGGTAGAAGAATGCATTATGATTGAGAAGATGAACAAAGAGATCAGTTCAAAAGGAGCTCTTTTATTGCACAAAAAAGGAGCTTCTTTTATCCTCACGGACCTGCAACTTCATCCAGGCGAAGAAGTCCCTGACCTGCCGCCACCCTCTCTGTTCCTTGAGCACGACGCACATCTCCCTGAAGCTGAGCTTGGCGACAAACGAAGCCATCACCTCCCGCATGTCGTACGACCCATCGGCCCGGCCGGATAGCGCCCGCACCGCGCGTATCGCCGCCACGACGTGCCTCCCGTATAGATGCCCGTCGCGGTCGTCCTCCAGCAGTTGGGCCATCTGCTCCGGCGTGCGGCGGATCCATCGGGGGGTCTGGGCGGCGCTGCCCTGGTTCCGGCGGAGGCGCCTGAGGTACTGGGCCTTGGCGTTGATGACTCGGCGGGCGTCGTCGTAGGACTGGTGGCAGCGGACAGGGAGGAGTGGTTTGAGTCGAGGCTTCGGGGTTTCCAGGGAAGGAGGAGAAGGGAACGGGGAGACGAAAGGGGACTTGAGAGCTTCCATCTCTTCTTATGGTTTCTTGAGAAGGAGGAGGAGGCGGCGGCGGCGGCGGCGGCGACGGCGGCGGAGGGGGACGACGGCGGCGGTCGGAGAGGCTCGCGACTTTGGTTTTACTTTTTTTTTCTTATATTTTTGTGCGTTTTTTTTTATTTTGTGGAAGGAAATTATTGGCAAAGAAATTTGCAGGAATCCTTTTCTTTAAAAAAAATATCTTTAAAAGAGATAACTTTTAGTTTTATCAATTAATATTTTTTTTGAAGAAGACGTGCATGAGAAACTATAAAAATGAATGGAAAATCGTAAATGTAAAAAGAAAAAGTAATATGATTTCGAAATATGAAATGGTAAACAATTTTTTTTTGCTTTAACATTCTTAATTTGGTGGAGTCTTGTAGGGCCGGGCGATGCTATAGGCCAAGGGAGTTCCGAAGATTTCTTGGGGCGAATGCATTAGGACTGATGCCTTTTTGCATAAAAAAACTCTATCTTCGACAATTTCCAACAAGACGCTATATGATATGCTACACAAGAAGGTATCAGATGTTGGGCACTCACTTGCGTCTATTTGGCTCTGTCTGTTATGTTCCCCTGCTTGAACCGTCCAAAGGGAAGTTGGACAAGAAGGCGGTCAAATGCGTGTTCGTTGGATCTTCCCTGAAAGGGGCTTTTCTCTTTGTTCGTTTGGTGCTCCCTTAGCTGTTTGTTGCTTGATGTTTAAGCCAAATTATCTTGTAGATCAAGTCCAGATCAAATCATCACTGAATCCGCTCAATAACACTGCTAAACGCACTTAGCGAACCATCATTACTATTCCTATACCTATTTCTTACTTATAGAATTGGCCCCGGACCGAGTAATAGGTTACTTAATTGCCTACAAAATTTCGAATGAAAAGAAGTGTCCTGCCAAAATAAATAAAACCTTTCTTTTTCTTTTCCTCTTTTTAGGTTAGGTATAACTCAACTCGATTCAAAGACGACCTACTACGGATGAAGTTTTCTCATTAGCTGCTTCCGCAAAAGAAAGAGCACTGAGAAATGGCTATAAAAAAGAAGATGGTGCAAACGATTGTCAAGAGAAAGATATTGTGTATAGATGGAGGAGAAAATAACGATGTGGAAAACAAGACAGAGATTTTGTACAATGACACTGTACAATAATTTGGAAAAGGAATGTAGCGCTCGAAAGCCGGAGCACGCTAGGGCGCTTTCCGTTTTCTCGCTTGGTAGCGTGTCACAAATTTGTAACATATTTCAATCCTTTCATCCCTACCCATTACTTTTCCTATGGGCAATAAGGAGGGATCAATTCTCCGAACCAAGCTAGATAGTCTCCTATCACTAGGCTCACCAACCAACCTGGACTTTGATTCTTTCTTATTATTCTTACCGGATATAAAAACATTAAGGATTGTTTCCAGCCATGAGTTCCCATATGACATAAGCGCTCGCTCTTAGGTGGGGCCATCATTCGCCAGGTCTTTGAGTGCCCGTCGTACCACGTGGTTGGTGCACTAGGCTGATCGAGACTCTACTTTTAGGATCTGGCACCTGCGCTCGACTCGGTCTGCCAGTCCATTTTGGCTCTACGTCCG
>LTAE01000219.1:65328-76846 GCA_001647135.1 Pontederia paniculata | reverse complement strand
GTGGAGCTTGGCCGAACTCTTCAAGCTAGAGAGCGGACGTCCAGGATGCTGAAGAGAGTCAGCGGACGACCAACTCAGTTGAAGAGGAAGACTCATGTCAAGACCGGGCGGCCACTGGAGGTGGCGGACGATCGGAGGTGCTTGATTGAGGGAAAGACTTCAGCACTTGAAGCTGCGGACGCCCGAAGGTGACAGTGGACGACCACCAAGATTTATCATTACGAGTACATACTCATATCTCTTCTTTATAGTTTATACCTCGGTCTATTATATTTCTAATTCTTGGATTATTCACTGAATGTTATACTATTATTTTACTGTATTTTCTTTTATGTATGTGCCTTGTTTAGGGATTCAGGTAAAGTTTTTTTAGAGGAAAAAGGATGACCACCAAGATTGTGGTTGTCATCCATGTATATATATAATTAATTATTGAGAACTCATGTACATGTAAAATTTAGGTGTAAAAAGCTCACCCACGCAGGGCGGCACAATGGAAGAGAGAAAAAGAAGGTGAGAGTCATGCCTACTCAAAACCTCACTCTCGAAGGAGAAAAGAAATATGGTGTACAACACTCTCAACCTGACATCTCTCCCCACAAAAAATGACCCGATTGCGTTGTAGCCAGATGGCCCAGGAACCGGCCAAGAATGTTGCTAATAGAGGCATCCAACACCGTCTCTGTCTGGCAGTAGTGCGTAGAGGCCGCCAGAAGTCCTCCGCATCTGAAGGGAAGGTGAGCAGTATGCCCGTCCGACGCCAAATCTCCCGAGATACCGGGCAACCCAAAAACAAGTTAGTGATGTCCTCCACTGATTCAGGTAATTCTCATATAGTGATTGTTGCATGGTTGTTTTGATATATGCACCTTCTTTGGTTTTCTTTCTAAAGTTTGTTGTATTTTTCCCCTTTCATTTATACTTTTGGATTATGTGCAGGTGATTGTTTTCCCAAATGACATTACTCAGGTGGTTTGTGAAAATCATTAGCACTATATATATTCTTTGAAAGAAATTTGAATGTGATCTATTGGCTTAAAACTCAACGCATTATTGTTCTTTTTTAGGTGCATGGAATTAAAAAGCTACGAGTTGGAGGCATTGAGTTTTTTCGATTCAGTAGGATCTTTCACTCACATTTTTTTCCACCAAGAACACTCATATACGGTTCTCAGAGGGAGAGTCTCCTCTCTCAATAAAGTCTATGATTGGTTTGAGGAATGTCTTGAGATTCAAGCGATTGCAGATGATATAAAATTTATAAGGTATTTTTCTATTCGGAATAACCCCTTATAAAAGTATTGAATAAAGTAATAGTAAAGTAATAAGAATTGTGTCTTGTATTTTCTAGACACATGTTTGAAGCATGCCAAACTATATTTTGGGTTTGTTGTGAGACACTTAACCTTTCAATGTAAAAATTTGTTCATATTCCGAAAAAGGTGTATTTTGACTTTGTTCCAACTTATGACAAGTATATAAAGAACTATGTGGAATTCTTGCTATAGTAAGCAACTTCAGCTACTTGAATGTTGATCATGAACAATATGCCATAAATTTTCTTTTATAAGAGAGTTGATGATCATGAATTCTATGTCTGAATGTTGATCATGCTTAGTGGACCTCAGCTTTATAGAACTAACATTGTGCATGCAAATCCTTCACATCCATCTTGTATTATGGTAAATTATGTTTGTATAGTTCCTTTCCCTTGTTTATTCAGATAATTCAAAGGGAAATTAAGAAGCTTCCTAAATTCTCTCCTTCCCCTAGGAAATCTAAAGAACATATTTAATGTCCATTGAAGAATCTAAATGTTCTTTGATGACAAAAATCAGCAACATGTTTAGGAAAGAAACCAAAATCGTTGGTAGGTCAAAAAGCCTTTGTCAACTAATTTACTCAAAAGTAACTACACTTAAATGACAATAGTTGTACATCATCCTTGTACATAAACATAAATATGACTCCCAGTACATTTTTTACAACTTCAAAATAAGAATGTTCCATGATAATACAGTACAAAAGCAGTTCAATAGTCGTCCACAACACCATGACTTTTAGTACCAAAAGTTTCCAAATTGAGTTCTTGTGTTTTGCTTTTTTTGCTTTTCACTATCCAACCTATTCATCTTATGCAGTAATCCATTGATGATCTTCTTATCATGACTTTCAATGTGTCCATCCATCCAACAAAAATATAGGCATACCTCAATCTGCTTGAAAATAAGTTGAAATTTCATTTAGTCTTATAGCAATAAAATAAAAAGAATAGCCTAAAAAGTAATTGTTACTCACTTTGTAGAACCTTCACCATGGATTTCCTTCACTCCAAGAAGTTTCAACGGTTGTTTCTCATGAAAATAACGTGGAGGTGCTATTGCCTTGTTAGTTTGCGCCATAACCTACATTTGACAGTTGAAATTCATGTTGTTCTATAACCAATTGCATACTCCTCCTTCCATCCCTTTGCTAATCAAGATCATGTTGTTGAAACCTCATCAGACCATGCAGTCAATTCAGTCAGTTAATTGATTTATAGTTCTTTTACTAGAGTTCAGATTTAAATTTTCAATCATGTGATGCCCACACAGAAGGAAGCAATTTCATCTTCTCAAAAGCCCATTAATTGACTATTCGAGCTCGAGCACATGGTTTTTAGTTAGGACAAGATATAGAACAACATGAAGATAAAATAGTACTTTAACATTGTGATTATACAAATTAAAATAAGTAAAGTTCATTGGCAAGATCTTACTCAAAGATTGATGATGCTGTCAGGAAGATATAGATGGAGGCTGAGGTAGTAGATTTAGTCCAATTGTTTCGTAAACGAGTTTTGGCATTCCTCGGAGAGAACACAAGAAGGAAATGTATGCTCCAAGAGTAAGTTCAAATGCAGAAGACACCCAAAATTTTTCTACATGAGAAGACAATATGCACGCGCCCCTTCAAAGCTGACATTATCTACTGAAATATTTGTAGAATGAGATGCAAACTTGTTCCTGCTACCTGCCTGAGTCGAGATATAGTTGTGCTGTTTTTGTTAGTCCTTGTGGTGTATATGATTAGGATGAATACATACCCTCCACAGCACAACACTTCATGTGCAGGTGGTTCTTTTGTAGCAATTTGCAGCATTATGCCATTTTGGATATTATGTGCTCAAATGTTTACTATGACCACTACACAAAAAACCGAAATATACTTCGACTTGAATCCTATGTCGTGTCATCCATGAGTATTAATTAGTTTCCCTTTTTTTTCTCATAAGTTGTGCTTCTTGAAACATGAACTTGTGTTCTCTATCTTTTATTTTCTCATGTTTCATTTGTGGATTTTTTTTTGGTCAAGTTCCACCTATGTATAGAAATAGTAATACACATTCGAGTTGAGAACTTTATAAACCAAACTCAAGGCCAATTGAGACTTGTTATCCATTGTTAATTAATTTGTATCGCCAAACTTTTTTTCCCATCCAATGTATCTTTAGTTTTTACCCTCAAGTACAAAAATATAGCCAAGAATGGAGTCGGAGGACAACTAAAAAAACTATCAAAGAACGAAGTTATTGCATTCACTGAAAAAGATAACAATTAATGACAAAAAAAATGATAGTTGAACTTGAGTAAGTCATAACTTTAGGCGATGCTTTCTTTCACTACACCATTCAGTTCTCCAGGTGATGTTCATTGATTCTACTTGTTCAAATGAAAAGAGAAAAATATGAAGCTCGCCATAACATAAAAGTTTGCACATATAGGAGATACTGGGAAATTTTCTTAAAGTAAATGAAAAGTACTCATTAGATCCTAAGTGTAACGCCCCAAAAATGTGCCCCCGCCATGCAGACGAATCGACATCCGCCACGTGCTCGGAACGATCTCCGGAACGCTACGAGACAAGAAATTTGACTTGATCATTGATAATTATGGTCAATATACATAAGAACTCAAGGAGGACAAAGGAAATATAATTGACATTGAATAAAATCAGCATAGACAAATAAGATCTTTACAAATGTACGAATCAACAGAAAGCACATAAACTTGATTTAAGGATGATATAATCCAAGACATGAACTTTAAACATATAACTTGTCCATAAAGTTCACTTGACATAAACTTGACATACATGAACTTGCCCGAATGTGACACATAGTCTTTACAACTTGATATAAAAAGAAAGACAACAACATAACTTGACTCTAAGACAGTCCATACTTAACCATGTGCTTTCGTCATCATGAGCAGCGTCTTTTCTTATAAGCATCATAATTACTTTGCATATGCAAGATCCAAAAGTAGGGGACTTTCATCCCATTGTAGTAGAATGGATGAGTAATATCATCCATATATGCAAAGACCTATATGTCATGCATATAAACATTACATAGAGCATATCATATGGTTCTTAACCCAAACTTAGGGTCAACATATGACCCTTAATTTTTTCTTTAGTTTAGCGTCTTCTAACCAATTATGCTCAAGGACTTAACTTTAAACATATCTTTCATCTTTACTTTCTTTCTTATATTGCTTATGCATTATCGATATAATGCATTATAAGTTCATCTTAACTTTGCTTTACTTGGCATTATCGATATAATGCACCATACTTAGCATTATCAATATAATTGCTTCTTTAGACATGAATATCTTTACTTAGCATTGACTTTCAATGCACATAGCTCCTTAGGCTTAACTTCTTCATTCATGTCATCTTCATCATCTTTCATCTTCTTATCATGTGACATCTTAGAAGTTACTTTAGCTTCTCATAAGCCGTTCCCGCGTCACATGTGTATTTTAATTATCTTATCTTGATTAGAAATTTGGATACAACATCATCTTATGGTTGATCAGACTAAGGGCACCTTGCACCCTATATATCGCCACTCCTAGGGCATTCGGAAGCACATCGCCACGTATGGTGAAGACATTACTTTTCGAGAAGCACATCATCGTTTCAGATGAAGATCCTTATTTCTCCTTTTGATGATGTATCAAAATTAATCTCAATCCATCTTTTAATTACAATATATCAAACATCATCACAAGTACAACATGTTTCATATTGTAAGCATACGGCTGAGCATGCATAACGTATCTAGGTTATCGTCAAGCATCACATCAGTATAGTTAATATACTTAGTTAAACATAAGAAAAGTGTAAATATATATCTTGCTTCTTAGCGTCATGTGCATAGGAAATGTCTAAACATAAATAGATTGGAAATATTAAGCCTACGCGTCAAGAATGGACTTCCCGGATTGGACAATACTCTCTATCCAATTCGGCCCGTATTGGACAATACAGCTTGCCCGTATTGATCAATACGGACGTATTGGTCAATACGATCTAAGTTAATTAGTCGTATTCTTCCGAGCGAAAGGATTTCAGGCCCCCTTTTTCTTATACGAAAATTCTCGGTTCGCCCTAGGTTCAAGTGTTGAATGTCCTAGGTCATTTCTAACGTGAAATTGAACATGTAAACATCACATACATGACATAGCATCAATCATATCACAAGATTCATGAGTAATCTATGGTTCTTTCAAGAAATGAGTTTGTAATACATCCTAGGTATGCATAATAATTATAAGCATGAACTTAAACATGAATTGTAAATTCATAACTCTAGCTATACATATCCAAATCATATCGGACCAACTCCATTTGAAGCTACATTCAAGCATTAATAACCTAAATATCAACCAATAATAATATCTTTTCAGTTTACTAAGTATTTTACAAAACTAACATATCATGGTTCAGGATACTTTGATAGTGCTATAGTATTTTGGTCATAACAGCTACATTACAACTCAAAATAAGTGAAATAAGTGGCTATGCAAACTAGACTTCAAGGCTTACATTTTCATATATTATTCATAATTTTTGAGCAACTGTAGCCTAGTCAAAATGACCTCTAAACAACAGCTACGAAATATGGACAGAATTTCGATTTTGTTCCTATCGTTGAATAAACTATAAACATCCATATTAATTCATGTTCTTCTTTGCTTAGCAATAATAACAATCATAATCCATTTTTATTTCATAATCATTAGACAAGAAAGATTATGATATTTTTTAGATACATTTCATCAAACATTTAATGTGCATTCTATGATTTTACTCATAATTCACATCTAAGCATGCATCCTAATCTTTCTTCCTACATTATTCCTCCTTCACATAATCAATTATTTCTAATTGAACATACAAATCTTAGAAAATGAGTGAATCCCTATTTACAATGTCTTTTGTCCAAGTTTAGCCCTAATTTACACTTCTTCTTCTTCTTGAGCCTCCTCTTTTTCCTTTTTCTTTAAATCTGTTGTAGCTCTCATTTTTCTCTTTGATTCAACACCTCATCTTCTTCCTCCTTCCTTTGCTGCAATTCCATCATGGAATGAACTTGAACTGGTTCTCCTTGGCCCTTGGTCACACCAATCAAGGTGAGAGCGAGTTTTCATTTTCGGATAAGAGAGAAAAGGACAGGTAAAATGGAGTTTTATAGTGTTGGTGAATGAGTTTGGGATCAAATGATGTGCCATTTAAGTGGGAAAATGGGTCCACATTTTCCTTTTAAATATTTGGTCATTACACCATCACTTAGAAATACATCATCTTCAATTTAATTAGCCTAAGAACCTTTTTAACTTAGTTGACTAGAAATTGCTGATAAGCACCCAATGTTGGAAGCCACTCTGACAATATGTGGAACATCTTAATAACTTAGTTGTCCTTAGATATTTCTGTAGAACATCTTAATAACTTGGGTTATTTTTATTAACATCTTCTAAACTATAATTTTTTTTCGCATCTAACCTCCTACCTTATTCCGATTTGTAAACCTAGTTCTTTCGTTAGATTTCAATCAAAATTCTATTAAATTATTTTTTGCCTAATGTGAATGTGTTATCATATTAAACGAATCATCATCTATTAAAATAAAGTCCAAATGTAAAAAAAGGTCAAAAAAACTATACAAAGTTGTGTTAATATAATTTTAAATTTTATCGTCCTTAATATATTATTCATTTTCTTAGAAAAAACAACAAAAAATATTAATAAATTATTTAAATAATAAGTTTTTTTTTATTTTAAATAAAACGAAGGCATTTAGCCCTAACAATTTTACGTTGTAGCATAAAATAAAATAAGCTCTTGTTGTGTTTTCTCTTTCCAGTCACTGCGCCCTATTTTTTTTTTTCTTCTTCTTCTCCATTCGGCGTCTCTGTCGTCGCCTCCTCACCGCCGCTGCCCTGACTTGTTGCCGACGGCGCTGCCCTGACCTGCTGCCCGCCGCCGCCCTCGCCCTCGCCCTCGCCCTCGCCCTGATCTGCTGTTTCCGCCGCCGCCGCCTTGACCTGCTTCCCCGCTGCCGCCCTGCTCTGGCTTGTCTCCTAACAGGTTCTCTCTCTTGCTCACTCTCTCGCGTGCCTTCTTGCTCGCGATCAAGGTCTCTCTCCATCTCGCTCTCTCTTTGCGCCTCCCTGCTCACGAGCAGGAAGCCCTAACCCTCTTCGTGAGTATTCCGTTTTACGTGTTTGACAACATTGGTTTAGGGTTTAGAAGTTGTTTTGAATTTGAAGATGTTTACTTTGTCATGTGGTTGACAATCTTAAATTTTTATTTTGCTCCTGTTCTTAATGTTTCACTATTATTAATGTTGTTCTTTATTATTGATAATTTATTATTATTATTTTGGTTGTTCTTGATATTTGTTTACGTTTTAGTTGAAGAAATTGGAATGTTATATTTTTCCATGCAATATAATATTTAAATAGATTTATATTATGTGTACACGATTTCGTGTTATGCCGACCGCTCTGTGTCGAATCCGTTTTACGTGTTTGACAACATTGGTTTAGGGTTTAGAAGTTGTTTTGAATTTGAAGATGTTTATATGCTTCTGGGGTGCATCTGTTGAAGATATAAATATGTTATTTTTCACCACGAGATTGCCCGCTGAGTTGTATCAGTTGAAAACAAAAAGAACCGTTTACTTTATCATGTAGTTCTTATCTGTTCGTCGGCTGATATGACTGCTTAAAATGCTCTATTTTGTGTTGCAGGTGAAACATGGGTGAGATCCTTTTTGAGGACATCTTTACTTTGACTAAACTGAACCCAGATGGTAAAAAGTTTGATAAAGGTGTGTACATATTTCCAGTTCTATCAGTAATCGGATCAAGTAATCAACATCCATTCATTTTTCTCTTCAAGAAAAACCATACCATGGCCTTTGATTTTTTCGAGACCAAGCTAGATGGACAGATTCACAATCTAGAACACTGTAATATTAACATAGAACTCATTATTGAATACTTCAAAGGCTATATAAAAAGGCTCTCAACTTAAAACATCATAAATTGTGTTTACCTAACTGTCATATGTTGCTATTAAGTTGTGATTGCATATAAATATTTGCTGTGATTACCATCCTTGATGGACATAGGAACGACACAACACACGTGTTCCGATGCATTTGCATTGTACATTGATTAGTGCTAAAATGTCTCTCTGGCGTGTACAATTAGGTAGTTGGTGTCCGGAATTTTTAATCTTTAGATCCATTTCGTTCTCAACCTGGTTATTTTATGGTAACCACTTGAAAGAAATCAATAACATCATGGATGCCCATAGATTGAATTATCCGGCTTCCTATCCATATAAATACAAACATGATGATAGTGCAGTATTCTAAATTTGTAAGCATTAATCAATATAGGCACATAGGATCCAATCTAGAAGTTTTCGGACAGGCAAGGAAGTTATATGCAACTTATGCAGATGCTGAGGGAGGATTGTGCTGCTCACCATTTATGTTATCTGTATATGTTACTGGAATATTTGAATATCAAAAAAAGTTTATTATTTGAGGATTAGTGGCATCCAAATTTGCACATTCCCTCTCTCAAAAAAAAAAATTGCATATTCCCCAGGCTTACTAAAAGCATTTAATAATATAATAGATAGTTCTAAATATTTTTTTTGAGCAAAAGATAGTTCTAAATATTAGCCAATGATTTGATGGGATGTATTCAAGAACTTCTACGTCGCATCATTTTTTAGTGTTTATTTGATGAGGTTTATTCTAGATTGACATGATGTGCTTACCTTGTCTTTATGTAGTTTCCCGAATTGAAGCAAGAAGCGAGCAGTTTGATATGTTCATGCAGCTAGATGTCAATACTGAAGTGTATCCTCTCTATGAGGGGGACAAATTCACATTGGTTTTAGCTCCAACTCTTAGTTTGGATGGAACTCCTGATACTGGGTACTATATGCAGGTACTGATTTTTCTCTTTCTTCTGGATTCAGCAATAGATGGGTGATTGGGTATCAAGAAGTTATATATTAGCTTGATAAATTATCCGCTAGTTATTAAGCAAAGGGGATCTCTACACTATGTCAATCAATTCTCTGCAACTTACTTTTTCTTTTACCATTTTTGGATTTAAACTTAATGTAAGATAACCTTAATATGGAAAACATTAGAGCAAAATTTACTTGATGGAAGCTCATTGCTTTTGTATAAACTGTGTATTTACATCATCAAGTTCTGGGATACTGAAAAGAGACTTTCCATTTTCAGGGTGGAAGAAAGTCACTTGCTGACAAGTTTGAGTATGTAATGCATGGGAAACTGTACAAAATGTCTGAGGAGACTTCTGGAAAGGATACTTCTGGAAGGCCTGGTGTGAAAATGTATTCATCTACTCTGTTTTATATTTTTCCTCCACAATAAAACTCCTTAATTTTTTTTTGGATTATAAGGGAGGCCAATGAGCCTACAACAAGGAAAGGTAAATTTGAAATTAAAGCGGTACATGAAGCTCACTGTAAGACCTGACTTAGTGCATGAGTCTAGTGATGTTTTCATTGTACTACATTCATGTTCAAAGTTCTTTGTTTTTTATTTGAATAAAATAGCAGGTGTTTCTAGCATCTGTAGTTTCCTCTGTCATTGTCATTCATTTATTCTGATACGCATCCATATTTCTACGCAAAGAGAAAAATATGCATACATGTTAATGTTTCCTTTCCTTGAAGTCTACAATTTACTAACTAGGTTTTAAATGCCAAGTCAACACAAAAACTTGAGTTTGATGGATCTGTACCCATATAATTCAAAGTGCCTTTTCTTCTACGGTTGGTTTTGACACTGTTTTCCTCGATTTTCTTCACAGGGAAATATATGTTTCATTCGGTGGCCTATTGATGTTGCTCAAGGGGGATCCTTCTAACCTTGATGGATTCCAGTTAGATCAGAGGCTTTTTCTGTTGATGAGGAAGGTGTGAACTCTGGAGACAGAGCTCTTATGCTTCAAACGCTCGAGAGCTCTCTTTGACATTACTTTTAAGTAGCTACTAATTGTTGTCAAGTAAATGGCATCTCGGTTGTTCAAAACAAACCTGTTTTCCTTGCTGTATCAACTTAAGATGACTTGAAAGATTGTAACTCGTCTTAATGTTTGTCTGATGTTTGACATAATCTTTTTATTTCCTTCTGCCAGACGTTTTGTTCTACTGCTAAGATATTTAGTTGCTGCAAAGAAAAAAATTATTTAGTTGTAGCTCAGATGGTTCTTGTTATTGCTACTTGCAAATCTCTTGTTTGTCCCTTCAGCAGGTTTGATCATTGTTGACCACCTTCTTCTTCACAGGATATGCAACAACTCATCCTCTCTTTTTTTTTCTTTTGCTTGATAACAATTTCTTTGTGCTTTTTTTTGTCTTGGATATTTTCTAAGTATCCGAATTCCACTTATGTGATATTCAAATTATCTTTTTTGTTGTTGTTCTTTTTTCATTTTTTTAATTTGTTCCTTAAAAGTTATCAAACTTTTGTTTTTTTTCTCCTTGATCTCCGGTCTTGGTCAGCCCTGTTTTATTTAACTTTTTCTTTTCATTCAGTGGTCATGGTTATTTTATCGTTCTATGTTAAGCCATTGAGTTAACCTGATAACGTTAATTATGGTTCATGATTGTGGAATTAATTGGATGATAAATAAAGATGCATGTACCACATTATATTTCTACTTTCTAAATAAAATATATAATCATTCGTTATGATCGAACCTATCATCTAATAGTTGCTCACTGCCATAATTGGACCACACCAACCGGTACATAAAGAAATTATCGTTTGTCAGATTAATCAATAAGTAAAGATCTTAAACTTAATTCTAATTTTTTTTATTAATATTACGATCAAACTCACTATTAACTAGTAAACTAAACTCAATCAAATCAATAAAATAATATTATTTATATTATATATATATGGTTCAATAAAAGTGCTATAGATAATATCATATTACTTATCTTATCAATTATAAGATATTAGATATATGATAAATTTAATAATCTATACTAAATTATTTAAGAAAGAGAAGATTTTAATATAATATTTTATGTGGACACAATAAGTAATACGATTAAGTAACACCTTTCTCTCTCTCTCTCTCTCTCTCTCTCTCTCTCTATATATATATATATA